>WNWK01000473.1:310000-479776 GCA_009830355.1 Cherax destructor
ATATGAATATTTCTTTTGGTTTATATAAATTGGATTCATTTATAATTAATAAAATTTGGGAAGAATTTAATGATAAATTGGACTAATCTTAATTCTTGGGAAGAGTTTCAGGTCCTTTCTTATGTTCCTCTTCACAGAGTCGTGCGTTGTTACGCTACTGTGAGGTGTTGTCTTTGTTAGTGTGATGTGACTGTGAGGTGATTCTGCCCTTTATAAGCCTTCTTTCATGTTTCCTTTTATAGTTCCTTGATAATGTGAGTAGTCACGAAAGCGCTTGGAATTCTTCTATTTTTCATAGTGGTTGTTTGCATATATATATATATATATATATATATATATATATATATATATATATATATATATATATATATATATATATATATATATATATATATATATATATATATAATATATATATATATATATATATATATATATATATATATATATAGTGTGTGTGTGTTATGGCGATTACCCCGAATCGACATAGCACCTTGCGGTTACCTTACAACACCTGTCCTTTTTATGATGAGGTGTAATCTCGTTCTTATATGCCTTCCTGTTGATCTTTTATTTATGTGAGAAATCACGAAAGCGATTGGAATTTCACTATTTTTCACAGTGGTGGTTCTGCATATTGTGATATCACTTGTTTACTGTTGTCTTATTGCATATCATTAAGATAACTGCTGCTTGGCCAAGACTCGATCATGCCTTTCCATGCCCAGCCCTGTGAGAACTGAAGTACGCATCCCTCAATCCACTTGACCAACAATCCTTAAACACCAGGCAATCAGCTATACTGGGCATGTTTTCCCTGATGCAAAGACATACGTGGTAGTGGAGCCTCAGAGACTAATTTCAAACTCATCCTGTTTCTATATATATATATTTATAGTCGTGCCGAATATGTAAAACTTGCTATTTTTGGTTTAAATAGCAACGCTCTTCTTGCCGAATAAGGTAAGAGAAAATTTGTGCATGCAATAATTTCACAAAAATCATTCTGAACCTAACGAAAAAAATATATTTCATTGTGTTTGTTTATTAAATTATTGTAAACATATATAAAATATATTTAGTTGGATTAGGCTAAATTAAATTTCACTTGTTATATTAAGGTTAGGTAAGTTTCTTAAAGTTCTTTTGCTTCAAAAATCATTAATTTTTATATTAACATAAATAAAAAATATATCTTTAAATGTGTAAGAGAAATTTTTAGAAAGGACTTGATTTTAAATGAGTTCTTGCTAATTGACCAGTTTAACCTGTTCGGCTCGACATTATATACATACATACATATACATTATATATATATTAGTCATAATTCGTAAATATGTGGAGAAGCTTGTTCATGTATACCTTTTCTTACAACAGTATGTATCAATCCACGGAAGAAGGGTGGGAAATTAACATAAATTTCTTGGATAAAGTTTACGGAATGATTATTATAGCTCTTGTAACTCTACAGTTAATTACATTCTTACCTACAGCTACGACACGAGGAGTGTGCCCTTCACCGAGGGCGTCAGGTGGACCGATAAGGGATACCTGGGGTCTCGCGCCTTCTTCAGGATCATGTCTGACCCGCCTACCTTGGTAGTGGACGACGTCAAGGTGGCTGACCAGGCCGTCTACACCTGCAGAGTTGACTACAAAGTTAGACCCTCAGCAATCACCAAAGTCAATCTGACTGTTATCGGTGAGTGCTATTCTTACTCTCTCTCACCCTTTTCCCTTCAGGAATGCTGGCTAATACGTCCTTAATTCATGGAATATGAGCTACCTTCCTCTTTCTTGGTTTAAAGCTGATTATCTGCTATTCCGCATCCTATGAAGGATCCCTATGTGTTTGCTGTTTTCCAATCAATATACTGAAATAATAATTCTATCCTCACTCAGTTCATTATACCATCTCCCTCCTTTTATTCTCAATATCATTTCTCCCTTCATTTTTTCCACTTCATGTGTGATCAGAAGACTGATTGAAGCATTCTGCTTTGATTAATTTTGGGAAGATTGTCTTATATTGCTTTATGGAGGCGTCAAAGTAAATCTCCTCATGAAATATTGATCTGCTCTTTAAAAGTGAGGCACTCACTACGATAAATATATTAGTATTCATTTTCACAAAGGTTTTGCAATTCGTCCAACATAAACAGAATCATTGTTCCTCAAATAAATATGTGGCAGTACCAGTACAGGAAATTTGTTTGTTGTTGATCTCCATTGATATAACTGACGAGAAGATGATACACGGGAAAATGAAAGAATGTGGAACATGTAGCTAAAATGAGAATCTTCGAACACCGTTTAGACCAGCAAGGAACTTCGAAACTTCTTAGGATAAGTCAAGAGACTGGAGTGCATTCTTAACAATTCGAAGGCACGGAACGCATTCCCTACAAGTTTGAAGCCTGGAACGCATTCACGACGAGTCACAAGCTTGAGAAACATCCTGGACAAGTCAGGAACTTGGAACGTATTACGGAGAGTTCAGCCACCACTCACGAACCACTTACCGCCCTCAAATTACAGGCCATGATAATGATGATTTGCAAGTTTGCCTGGAAGTGGCCCGTGCCAAAGTTCACGGGTACCAAAGAACGAAGCTAGTTGACATGGTTAGCTAACCTTAAGGACAGAACTAGCTACAACTTCCCCTTATGCTTCTTCTGTCCAGACCTCAACCTAAATTACATTCCTTTGATCCCCAGTCTGTCTTTGAAACAGTTTTTTTTTTAAATATACTACAGTTCTCTGGATTGCTGCTCGATCTAAACTAAACATAAATATTTGCTGATCTAGGTTACCTATAAATATTTGCTTGCAGTTAAAAGCCGAAAAACAAATACCTGAGAGGGACATATCGCAATTCCTTAAAGCGTTTGTATTCTCAAGTGCGTAGTGTATGGGCATAAATACAAAGCAAGCCTTTATTTTAGATTATTCGCGCAATATTGAACGTTGATAACTATCAAAATATGATGAAGCGCAATCAATCCTGAGCGAAACGTCGTCTAAAACAATGGTTAGCTCTTCATTACGTGTCTTTGTACCCACTGCTGAGCTTGTAGCCCCAGTCACCAAAAATCTGGAAGGGAGCTAACGAGGAAACCAGAAAGAGAGAGAGAGAGAGAGAGAGAGAGAGAGAGAGAGAGAGAGAGAGAGAGAGAGAGAGAGAGAAAAGAAAGAGTTATTTCTTGAGATTTGCTGCAGCCACTCGGTTTAACAGTCTGCGGCTCTCCACCCTGAAGGAAAATCTGGTTACGAGAGTTTTGTTTTTACCTTGCTATTAGCGAAAGGAGGATCGAGTTACCATAGGTTGCTCCGAATAACCCACAGAGATTCAATCCATTAGTCTTAACGAATCTAACTCACAAAATCGCAATAACACGAATGCAAACAAACCACGGAACGGTTGGAGTTCTACGACTCACTTGCCTTGCGTTCAAACCCCGCCCGTTCCTTTGTTTGAAGAATCTAAAGTACATGCTAAGATACTCTAGACAGAACAGGTGAAGCAGTTTGGAGATGGCAACGAAGGTGGGCAGAGTCCGCTAGTGGAAGTGGGTCATCTTGATAAGTTGGGCAAGCGTTTCAGAGAGCTTAAAATAAACAAACAATTGTGCACCGACGGTACATCAAGATGCAGGACACCGAGAAGTGTTTTTGGTGGCCTCACCTGACCTCCCTCAGTATATAAAGGACGTGTTGGCTTTAATAACCATCTTAAAAGCTTCAGCAGTCTTCACACCGTTGACACACATTTCAGACGTTTTCTTGAGATGTGTATGTGTGTGTGTGTGTGTGCACTAACCTATTTGTGGTTGCTGGGGTCAGTTCACCGCTGATTACTATTAGAGCCACTCTCTCCCTGCTCCAAGACATTTATTGTACTTCTTCTTAAAGCTATGTATGGATCCTGCCTCCAGTGCATCACTCTCCAGATTGTTCCACTTCCTAACAACTCTTTGACTGAGGAAATACTTAATAACATCCCTGTGACTCATCTGAGTTTTCACCTGTGTCTGTGTCTGTCTTTGTGTGTTCATTACCAGTTATCAAAGGCACGTATTGATAGACACTTGGCCTGTGTAGTGTTTTCGTGTGCGCGCGCAAGCGCTACTGGTTGCCAAAGGCACTTGTCGACAGACACTGGTTCCCTTTTTTTTTTGTGCGAAAAATCATGAATACTGCTTAAGAGAGAGAGAGAGAGAGAGAGAGAGAGAGAGAGAGAGAGAGAGAGAGAGAGAGAGAGAAATTCCGGAAAGGTAGAAAGGAAAGACAACAGAAATATCGAGAAAAATAACATTAGGAAAATAAAGAAGACAAATTAAGACGAAAATGTGAGAATAAAATATTAAATGTTCTCTAAATTACATATCTGGTCGAGCTTATTATTTATCTTTTTAAAAACACAACAAAATCTTTGTCTCAGAAACAGGGAAATAATGGTAGAATATACTGGAGGAGTTCTCTTTTTGGTAAGTAAAACAGCCGTAGGCCAGAAGAAGAACTAAAGAAGGTTTCATTTAATATATTTGAGAGGTGGAAAGGAAAGCTCAAGAAAGAGGTATTTTTTCGTGTGTGTGTGTGTGTGTGTGTGTGTGTGTGTGTGTTGGAGAGAGAGAGAGAGAGAGAGAGGAAGCAAATGTATTTTCGTTTATCCTCTTCTCCTACTTTCTTTACTACTCTATATGTGAGGTCATATTTTATAGCATCTTATCTTTCGTTATTTTCACTCAATTTAAGAAATAATCTATTTAATCGTATCATGATGAGCGGAAAAGGCAGCAAACCCACAAGAACGCAGAAAACAGCGCAAACTTGCGGAACTTTCCATTATAAAGATTGCTTCATCAAGGGGAAACTTCATCAAGTTATGATTTGATAAGTTTCCTTTGAGCGATACTTCGTTTTAGTATAAACTCTCAATATTTTTAGTGTTTTTTTTTCTCCTTCCTGGTAACCTAGTATAGTCTTGTATGTGATTATTGTCTCCTCTTTATCATCTGCCAACCAGTGATGGCACCGTGACCTTCACCACTTACCTACTGACTTTTTCTATTTTAACCACACGTTTGCAGGTGTGGGCATCACCCTGAAGCACAACTGCAGTTACAGTTATGCTTCACGTGTGTTTGAAACTTTTTATCATTTCTCTATTGAAATATAAGATGAAGCATTTGAGTTTTCCCGATTAGTATTTATGTAATCCTCCTCCAAAATTATCTGTTGGTTGCTGTCCGTATTTTACCTGTCTGTAGTCTACGCACCGCCTGTTTGAGCTTTCTTCCGTTTCCATTCAATTGCACGTTTTTTCTTTTTCTTTTGAAAAGCATCAGCTCTATCCTACTAAGGCAGATGAGAAAAAAACACTATCATTCGTTCCGAAGCAGTTTTTTTCCAGTAGGTCAAATACGTCTTGGTCCAGTGGAGACCCACCGAACTATTATATCCACTCCCAAATTCCATAGGGAAAGTAGTGGCTTTCTCTTGATAAAATAATTCAGATTAACTGAACAATAGAATGACTTTGATTTTTAGAATATTATATTTACAAGGTGAAGCAAGAACCATTGATATTTATTGCAGTCTCAGTATAAAAAAAAAAGTAGGAACACTACGGAAACTGATAATTTTGTTATTTATTGCCATATAAACAGGCGCGAAAGTATGAAAATGTTATACCTACTCACAGCTAAACTGTACCTCATTATCCTAACAATAATGTAATGAGTGTTTTCAAACAAACAAAAAAAAAATAGGCCATAATGAACCCAGCTTATATGAAATTCCTTGCACACGTAAATATATCTTGAATTCTTAATATTTTGTATTTAGTGGAAAGCAATCATTCGTCTCATATTTTCACTTTCAGTTTTTAAGCTTTTTCATGTATTTTTTTCATTAGTCTAATTACCAGAGTAACTCTAACCATCTGTTAGATATGCACAAGTATATTCCGTAGGTTCCCATCATATTAATAATGATAACCATTAAATTAAGAAAGAATATTCGTCAAGTATATATAAAACAAAATTTCATGTTCCACTCCAAGATTCTTGAGTCAACTATTACATCGTGACCCAATTTCATTCTCTCACAATGCCAGTGGAAAATTAATGCTACCAATACCCTTTCTTTAGGAGAAGCGAGAAGGTGGCTGAAGGGAAAACGAATGCAGTGCATGACCTGACAGACCATGAATCCTACTTGGCATCTTCCCTTACAGAGGGCGAGAAAGCTGTTCAGGAAAAAAGGCAAGGAAGGCACATAACTTTCTCTGTTACATAGTTGAAAGTCCGGTTCTCGCGGAACTCCGGCCTGGTGGAAGGCGGTATTTGCAGTGACCCAGCCACTGGGTTTGGGTGGGTGGAGGCCAATGGAATATAGATCAGGCCACAGTCGAAAGTACTTTTTAATTCACTGTTTTACATTAATCGGTCACCACTAAAGTACCATAGTTTAAGAAATTTCATATATATATTGAAAACATTTTTTTCAGAAACTATTTTTTTTAGCATACAATTTTTAAGGCCCACAAATTAAATTTTGCAGCGCCACTGGGTATTTGCAACTATGTAATTACTTTGTCTACTATGGGGTTCTTCAAAGGCTTTATGTTCATGCTTCAGCCTTAGTTCATACGACATTACTGATAATGATAATTCTGTGTAGCATTACTTCCTTCAGAGATGGTTTGCTCACTATCATATATAATATATATATATATATATATATATATATATATATATATATATATATATATATATATATATATATATATATATATATATAATGTCGTGCCGAATAGGTAAAATTGGTCAATTAGCAAGAACCCATTTAAAATTAAGTCCTTTCTAAAATTTTCTCTATACGTTTAAAGATATATTTTTTTCATTCATAGTAACGTAAAAATTAATTTTGTACCAAAAGAATCTTAGAAAATTTACCTAACCTTATTATAACAAGTGCAATTTAATTTAGCCTTATCCAACTAAGTATATTTTATATAAGTTTACAATAATTTAATAATAAACAAACACAATGAAATATTTTTTTATCACGTTCAGAATGATTTTTGCGAAATTATTGCATACAAAAATTTTCGCTTGCCTTATTCGGCAAGAAGAGCGTTGCTCTCTCTCTCTCTCTCTCTCTCTCTATATATATATATATATATATATATATATATATATATATATATATATATATATATATATATATATATATATATATATATATATATATATAGAAAATATATTTAAAGCATTGAGAAAGGAGGAAATATATGTTCGTGTGGTAAGAAGAGAACGTTATACCGTTCCATAAAATACACTTACTTAAGGAAATGGAGAGAGGAGAAAGCCCGTGAAGTGGAGTTTTACGCCCATTTTTCTCAGGTCTGAGGTAACTTAAATACGGTTAGGTAAAAGAAGAGTACTGGTGAAAAAAATCTTTTTACTCGCTACACGAGGTCGTTGTTGGAGGAAGCTGGTTTGGTGGGCTCGACCTTTAACGGCAATGCACTGCGGACTTGGAGCTAAGATATATTGTTTTAATAGCAAATGTTTAATCTCAACAATTCTCACGTGAAATAACAATTTTCCCAATACAGAGTGCTAACATTACATTTAACATTCAGTCAATTCTTCTCCAAAAGGCTTAAAAATGACATCTGCAGTAATATCTAAAACTACAATTAAAGATTAAAACAGAGAACTTAAAATGTGTATACATGGTGATGTTTGTATCAAAACATCGCCATGTGTTATGTATTTGGATAATATTATGAAATGTATTATGATATTAACCACCTCAGTATGATGACCACTGGACTATAAGGAAAGAATACACTTTCAATAATTACAGGAATCAGTAATATTTTTTTTTAAGAAATCTTCCACATATTGGAAGCCCATCCATTTCTTTTTTCTCTTCTACACAGAACCTCTCCATCATATGCACTCTTTCTTAACACATAGGACTACGTTTTACTCAAACACCTGAACTCAATCTATCCAACACACACATACACACACACAGACACACACACACACACACACACACATTAAACCCCTGGAGCAGGAAGAGAGTGGACCTATAGTAACCAGCGAAAAAGCAGGGCCAGAAGCTGTCTCTCGATACCTGCAACCACATACAGATGAGTACACACACACAGACACGCTCACTCGCTCTCTCCAACACTTGAAATCTTACCAAAAAGCTAACACAAATCTCTCCAACATACAAACTCTTCAGCCATTGCACGCACTAACATCACCTCTCTTTTTTTCTAACATTGATTTAATTTCATTTCTCCTTAACTCATGTTTCCAGAGATTTAGCACAATTAAATTTAATTTCGAGGTTCGAAGAAAAAAGGATTTTTTTTTACCTATTTTTTATGTTCATATCACACAACAATCTTCCCAGTAGTTATTTTAGAGATAAATTACAGTACAGGATCAAATCTAAAGATAATAAGCTTAATTATTTTATAGTGTGGAAAAAATAGTGTGGGTGGGGGGATAATGGGTGAGGTCGTGTGCATGTGTGGGGTGGATAATGGGTGGGGTTGTGTGCATGCGTGTGTAGGGAAAGGGGAATTAAGGCTGAGGGTGTTTGCTACCAGTTGTCAGGCCCACTTCCCAACTGACACTTGGACTGTGTGCACTCGCCTAATTGAGGTTGCAGGGGTCGAGTTTTAAATGTCCTGCCGAATAAGTAAAACTGGTCAATTAGCAAGAACTCATTTATAATTAAGTCCTTTCTAAAAAAATTTTTTTATACATTTAACGATATATTTTTTTCCTTTATGTTAACATAAAATTTATTGATTTTGTACTCAAAGAACCTTAGGAAACTTACCTAATCTTATTATAACAAGAGCAATTTAATTTAGCCTAATCCAACTACATATATTTTAGATAAGTTTACAATAATTTAATAATAAACAAACACAATGAAATATATATTTTTTCATTAGGTTCAGAATGATTTTTGCGAAATTATTGCATACACAAATTTTCCGTCTGATGCTATGGAAGAGGATAGGAAAGCTGGCAGGGCAATCTGGGAGGATTTGCGTACTCCCAGCCCCCCGAGCCTGACCGGAAGTGAGTCTTGCAACCACTGTCCCTCTTCAAGGGAATGATTCAATACATTCTCGTAAGGAGAGTCATATTCCTTCAGTTTCGGGCTGCTGAAGGCTGAGGAGCATCTCAAGAAGTAGATAAGTTTTGGGATGGACAGGCACCTGATGAGTAGGTAGAAGGCATTATGTGTGTATCAATGTTTTTCATCCTGCCTTCCATTGTCCTGAGGTCTGAGATTTTCTTTTCTAGGATCAGATCAATGGCACTTGGCCCAAGAGGAGCACCAAGGTAAAACAACACTAATATTCTGGATCATCTGCCGATTGGTAGAAACTATTTCACATTTGGTGGGGTTGGAAGATAGGCCCAGGCTCTTTCCCATGTCTTTAATTTTTCTGATGTCCTGTAGGAGAGATTCTTTAGTGCCAGCCAGGGTACCATCATCCAAGAACCAGATATTGAGCTCACTGGAAAGCGATTCTATGACCTTCTTGATGACCAGACAGAATAAAAAGGGAAAGCGGGTCCTCTTGTTGCACACCCTCACACGAGTCAATTTCATGGTTCCCAAAAAATAGTTTAGAAGTCACCCTATAACACGAATGTATGAAGGGATAGAGGGAAGGGAAGTGACTAGAAACTGCTTGGAGAGCAGCATCCCTTCTGACTAAGTTGAAAGAGTTGGCAAATTCCAATTTAATCAAGGCTTTTTCATCTGACATGTTGTTGATATATACTCGGGCTGCGTGGGCAGCTTCTTCACAGCCTTGTTGAACACCAAAACTGAGCTGAGTTGGTTTCAACATTGATGCAGCCTCTTGACTCACCATTCTTACTACAGCCTTAGCGACTAGGCGCCGAAGGGTGTTGCCCACTGCAATGGGCCTGATTCCTCCATCCTTTTACCGGAGGGCACACAGTGAGGCACCAAAGAAGAGGGGTCTAATGGCCTCCGGGACACTGCCAGCCAGGTACACATTGGAAAATTTAGTGAGTTCAGACAGCAACCTCTCTGAAACATTACCAAGTGCTGGATTGAGCATTTGTTTTAAGTGTTGTTGCCTTCAACCGGTGAAACCTCCTGCTGAGCCCTGTGGAAATGACACAGTAGCTTTATACACATCAGCGTCTTGCAGAGAGGTCAATGTTGGTACTGGGAGCCCTGGAGGGATGTTTGTCCTTTAGGGCTTGTGCTGTAATGACGTCATTAGGAGCGATGGTATCTTCACTGGTTATAAGCCTCAGTGCTCCAATAGTATTGCCCACTTCTATTTTTTTGCTAATTTGGGCTCTGGTTTTTGAGGCGTCAGTTGTCATTTGCCCGGCGGGTGTTTGTCGCCCTAGAGGGGAGAGGGACGAGGTTGTCAGCTCTAGGGAATGCATTTATTGCCCTAATGATAGGTGTTGCTAGTGACTTGTCCCTTCTTGGTGGGACAGCCAGACTGGCATTGCCAATCAGCAATAGGTTGTGCCAGGATCCGTTGTTTGCAGGGGCATCGTTGACTTTCTTCAAGAGGTCAGCGAATATGCTAGCAGCTTGAGGGCGAGCTGCTTTGGGGATGTGTCAGCGTCCTGGTGGATGTTAATTTGATTGCAGATTTTAGGTCCTCTGTAGAGGTGAAATCAGGGTAGCTGTCAGCTCTGTCTGCTGGGAAGGGTTAGTTATTTATATATATATATATATATATATATATATATATATATATATATATATATATATATATATATATATATATATATATATATATATCACTACACAAATTGTTTAGAATTCCAGGAAAACCTTACTCTAATTATGCTCGGAAATATTATATTATAAAGTGAAATTCTGTATTTTCCTCTTATGAAAGAAGAACTTATCTCCATCAAAATTATTTAAGATATATTCGACGTTGTGAATGATTTTATTAAATGAAAAATGCCGATGCTTCTGGAATAGGTCAATGCATCTATCTGTGAAGGGTTGCCTATTGGACCAAGGAAGGCAGGCCCTTCTCACCCAGCTATTACCATTCATTTATGTGACCATTTTGTCTAACTAAAGTATTTGCTTCAATGACGCTTCTTGGAAGAAAGTTCCACTCATCTGTAATTCTTTTGCCCAATCAGTGTTTTCCTACAACCTTCGTAAAGTTTAATCACTTCATTCTGAAATTAAGTGCTTTTAAATAATGTGATTAACTTATTCGTGTCATCGGTATGTCAACTTTAGTCACCCTATTTAACGTCTTGTCACTGAGTTTAAGTTCAGTGCCATTTATGAAAAAGTTTCGTGACACAGCAGATGAACTATTTTTTTTGTATGCATTCCACTGCATTTGTGTGTTGACGTAAGTGCACAGTAATGTACAATTTAAATGTGGCCTTGTCAACGAGCGACTGATGGTGCAACTTCAGAAGTTCTCTGGATAATGTTCATCAGTGTGAATACTTTGATTTACATTTACAGTTAAAGTATCCAGTTGAGGTCAGGGAGACAGAATGGAAACTAAGAGATGAGCTTATCACCTGGTTTTGTAATAGGTATCAGACTGGCTTTTACTTATATCTCCGCCTCATTACACGCTTACAGTGTTTTATTAAAAGAATTGTGGTATTTACTGAGCACAGGGCTCGTGATTTATAGTGCTATAATTCTCCCATTCATTTTACGTTCTCACCCTACCCAGCATAACATTACCGAGCGAAAAAAAAAACCACCACTACCTCAAAACGGGTACAAATCCCCACAAACACGAAAGCTGGCGAGCCACACAAAATGAAACCAAACTTATATAATTAAAACCAAACGCAATACGCAAACCTATAAAAGGTAATAAATATATACTTAAAATTACAAGGATAATCTTCTTAAAATTTTCACCGTAAAACTCATCGAGGTCTCAGTATGTACTCAAGTAATTCAGAAAAACACGTAAAATTTATAAACAAATTACATAAACTATTAATGTGTATTTCACCAAAATTAGCAGTATATCACAAGGTGCATAGAGAGGTGCGGGATTTATTGCAAGCAAGCAAGTATACATGGATTAGACGAGTGTCCCCGACACTCGTCTACAAGGAACCGTTACAAAATCTTAATTTAATTGTAAAATGAAGGAGGGTCATATACACACTTCCTGCCGAACTCTGTACAACTTGTTGCTCTACTGAGCAGCTACTCGGAAGTACTTCTGAGTAATGCTCAAGCTCTCACTTTTAACTGAAAGTTTGCTCTAGAGAAAACCTGATACGGTATCTTTTTTTTTTTTTACTTCGGCATCCATTTCCTCGCAACTCGACATAGCAAGACTGTCAGTATAACTCCACATCCTTGTGTCTGGAATGAACAGGAGTTAACCAGCCTTAGGAATGTAGAAGTACAGGATGCATGGAAGTATATTGTGCTAGCGACAGCAGGGCACTTAAAGTAAGAGTAAACCATGATAGAGGACCCGGCTAAACCTTCAATTAATTTAAGTGCAGCAAGTATGGCGTGCATCTCAACAGTAAACACCAGTACTTTGATCGTTTACTGAGCACAAATTATTTTTCTATCAAGAATCACAGCGAAATCTCCATCATAATCATTATTCTTCGAGCATTTGGTAAAGACTTTAATCTTTATGTTCAAAGAAGTGGAAGAGAGTCATTAACGGGTAAAGACGTTAGATTTATTGAAGAGAGACTATTTTTTTTTTTTCAAGGGATGCTAGATAGCTACTTTGTTTTACCTTATCTACTTGTTTGAGAAAAGTGTTGCAGTAGAAGCAATTTTGCATACATTGTTTTAGCCAAAACGTTTATATTACAATTGTTTATTACTCGATATTCGGTTATATCTTCTTGTGTTTAAAACAGTACAAATTTCTCGGTCATTATCAGTACGCTATCTGAGTTAGATTTAGGGTGACCTACTGTTTTCCCAATACTAGTCAAATACACATATTAGAAATCCTCAGGACTAGCTTCTGATTCCCATGGAACTTGAATTTCTTATTCTCGTTAAGCCTTTCCTATTCTATTTTAATAGTTTTGTTTATTTTGACATACTGATTCTGTTGTTGAACTCTAAGAGTTGCTATCCTTACTTAAGACATTCATTAAGGGTCTTTTCTTTTGTATTTTATTTTGCTATGAGGGATATATTTTTTTTCATTATCAAGGAATGGGAGGGGTTCGATTCAGAGGCCAAGGGTGAAATAGTCCTTCACTCTACCACTGTGTTGTGATGGCTGGCAGACATTTGGCCCCTGGTTCGAATCCCCACCATTCCTTGAAAATTGGGCAATCGTGTTATTGTGTCTTTTCTGAAGGAATACAAACTGTTTGGGCAGCTTCTTCAACGTTTGGAAAACATAACTATAACACGAGCCTAAAAGTAATTAGCTTTTTCCAATTCAGGAACCAAATTGTTTTAAGTTAACTTAAATGCACTGATCACGAATCACCGCTTTAGTCTCCATCGCATAATTTTTGAAATCTTATGAACAATATTTTGGCTATTTCAAACTGAAGAATCGTATTATATACAGTAAGTTACCTAATAATTATAGGTATTATACTATGCATAGATATTAAATATGGTGCATGCAATGACCGGTTTCCAGTTACTTAAAAGTCAGCCATCAAACTGATCGTCAGGTTTCCCCGATATCTTTTCGCTACAATGACGGTGAAATTGTTCACTGTGACGTTTTATTTCACTGAAGTCTCACGCGTTGAGCAAAATTATACTCCCAAAATTAGCCTCCCAAAATTTTAACGAACTGTAACCATTTGTGGCAAGTGTAATCCTCTACTTCACTGTATAATTGCTTCATAGCTATTATCTATGAACAGATTCTCATAGCCAGGTGCCAGATCAACCAGGCTGTGATGGATATGTGGGGCAGCGGGCCTGTAACAGCAACAGCCTGGTTGACCAGGCGAGCACCAGACGAACCTGGCCCATGGCCGGGCTCAGAGAGTAGAGAAGCTCTCGAAACTCTTCAAAGGTATATCAAAGGTCAGAATTTTCATATGTTTCAGTCACGACTTTTTAGAAAGTATTCCTGGAATGTCTCTGGGAAATCGACAGACTCTAGATTCCAGTCACTATAATAAATTAAAGTTCCATAATATTGCCCGAAATTATTTTGCCAAGGTAGCTTTTTCAAGTTTGGGAACCAACATAGCACACACAATTATACTTCCACAACCTTTCAGAAACGATAAGCAGACTGTGTACATTAAAAGAAATTCAAATATTGAGGCAAGTAAGTCTACTCGCTTTCTTGTTTTATGGTAGAACAAGCTGCAAAAAGAGAAGGTACATTGAGTACATGTATGCTCCGATAGTATGTCCCCTGGAAGTGTCATTCAGCATGCATGACCTGAAAGTTTGTACTTTTGTACTCCGGATGTGGCAATTAGGAGGCATACCTCGTGGTTCCTGCCACGAATGTGATAATCAACAAGCACTTCCTGATAGTCTGAACCCCGAGTGTTACATTCAGCAGGAAAGTCGTGATATTGAATTCCGGATGTGATATTCAGCAGGCATGTCGGATACCTGCTAGCCGTTATGTGATATTCAGCAGACATGTCGCAACTCTTCAAATTAAACTACGTCTCGGTTATTGCAATGTGTGTTCTGTACACGCAATAAGTCTTCCTTCATATAGTCCACGAGTTCTGGTTATATATTAGATACAAATAAAGCTTTTGTACTGCGTCTCTCTCTCTCTCTCTCTCTCTCTCTCTCTCTCTCTCTCTCTCTCTCAACTGAACTAGTGGACTCAGTCACACACACACACACACACACACAGTTAAATTGTCTATCAATAAGTGCCTTTCACAAATGGTAACGAACTCACGCACACACAACTGTGGAGTGATGCATACCTGTGTGGACCTGTGGTGGAGTGTGTACCTGTGGTAGTGTGTGTACCTGTGGTAGTGTGTGTACTTATGGTAGCGTGTGTACCTGTGGTAGTGTCTGCACATGTTGTAGCGTGTGTACCTGTGGTATGTGTGTACTTATTATAGCGTGTGTACCTGTGGTAGTGTGTGTGTACCTGTGGTAGCGTGTGTACCTGTGGTAGCGTGTGTACCTGTGGTAGCGTGTGTACCTGTGGTAGTGTGTGAACCTGTGGTAGTGTGAGTACAAGTGGTAATGTGTGTACTTATGGTAGCGTGTGTACCTGTGGTAGTGTGTGTACCTGTGGTAGTGTGTGTACCTGTGGTAGTGAGTGTACCTGTGGTGGTGTGTGTACCTGTGGCGGTGTGTGTACCTGTGTTGGTGTGTGTACCTGTGGTAGTGTGTGTACCTGTGGTAGTGTGTGTACTTGTGGTAGTGTGTGTACCTGTGGTAGTGTGTGTACCTGTGGTAGTGTGTGTACCTGTGGTAGTGTGTGTACCTGTGGAAGTGTGTGTACCTGTGGTAGTATGTGTACCTGTGGTGGTGTGTGAACCTGTGGTAGTGTGTGTACCTGTGGCGGTGTGTGTACCTGTGGTGGTGTGTGTACCTGTGGTAGTGTGTGTACTTGTGGTAGTGTGTGTACCTGTGGTAGTATGTGTACCTGTGGTAGTGTGTGTACCTGTGGTAGTGTGTGTACCTGTGGTAGTGTGTGTACCTGTGGTAGTGTGTGTACCTGTGGAAGTGTGTGTACCTGTGGTAGTATGTGTACCTGTAGTGGTGTGTGTACCTGTGGCGGTGTGTGTACCTGTGGTGGTGTGTGTACCTGTGGTAGTGTGTGTACCTGTGGTAGTGTGTGTACTTGTGGTAGTGTGAGTACCTGTGGTAGTATGTGTACCTGTGTTAGTGTGTGTACCTGTGTTAGTGTGTGTACCTGTGTTAGTGTGTGTACCTGTGGTAGTGTGTACCTGTGGAAGTGTGTGTACCTGTGGTAGTATGTGTACCTGTGGTGGTGTGTGAACCTGTGGTAGTATTTTTACCTGAGCAGGGCTGTACCTGTGGCGATGTGTGTACCTGAGCAGGGCTGTACCTGTGACGATGTGTGTACCTGTGGCGATGTGTGTACTTGAGCAGGGGAGTACCTGTAGTGATGTGTGTACCTGATCAGGGGTGTACCTGTGGTGATGTGTGTACCTGAGCAGGGGTGTTCCTGTGGGGATGTGTGTACAAGTAACACTCATTAAAGGCTTTTGTCAAAGAGTGTGTACTCACCTAGTTGTACTCACCTAGTTGTGGTTGATAGGGTCGATTCATAGCTCCTGGCCCCCGCCTCTTCACTGTGTGTGTGTGTGTGTGTGTGTGTGTGTGTGTGCGCGCGCGCGCGCGCCTGCTGCACACACAACAGGCCAAGTGTCTATCGACAAGTGTCTTTGACAACGAGTAACTACATACACACATACACATGGTAAGTTAAAGTTTAGTTAGGTTAGACTGTCTTCTATCAATTAAAGTTATCCACTTATACCACAACGCAAGTAAATTAAATAAAAGATCAAGGCCATAAATAGTTCAAATGTGCTAACAGAAAAAGAGGACCCACGAAGCTCATTGGCAGATAATCACTGTTTATGAATGTCTAAACAGTCACCTATTTGATTCTCTTAGTAACAGTGAAATACTGTCTGTTATTAAGAGGGTGGGCTGTCAGCCATGACGTTCACACAAACCATTTCTCTAAGACGTTCACGTCTTTGATCTTTAACCTTTTTAACCCAAAATCTCAGAATCACCGTATTTTTCAAAGCGGTTTTTCTCTGAATGCGCATGTGTCGTATGTATATAACGCATAAATGAATTTATGACTATATTAACCATAAATGTAATAGCCCGGACTTGAGTCCTGAAGGTGAGAAGTTCAGTGCTTGCGCTCTGAAGGAGGGGTGGAGGTATGTTGCAGTTATTGAACTGTACTATAGGCACCCCTCTGGCAAGACAGTGATGGAATGAGTGATGATGAAAGTGTTTCTTCTTTTTCGGATTACTCTGCCTTGGTGGGAAACAGCCGATGAGTTAATAAAAAAATTAATAGCAATAATGAATACATACCTTTATTAATCATAAATGTAATATCAATAAAGACATCCTGACGCTGATACGTAAAGTTTATAATAGATCTGATTTCTGAAAATATTTTCTTAGTGCTTCTGAATTTTGCAGAAATAAGGACGAGTGACATCTAAAATACGTAAAGAATTTAATCCGTTACAGTTAATTACGTGACATATGGGACGAAATTCATAAGGCGTCTAGATAGGAAAATGTTGTGTTAATGGGAGATTTTAACTTTAGACAAATTGATTGGAACAATGTGACAGAAAATCTTGAGTCTAGTGACTTTCTTGATACGGTTCAGGATTGCTTTTTAAAACGGTTTGTGACAGAACCAACTAGAGGAAACAACCTGCTTGACTTGGTTCTTGCCAACAAAGAATCACTAGTTAAAAATCTCGAGGTTAATGAAGAGCTTAGGGAAAGCGATCACAAATCACTTAGTTTCAATATATCATGGAATTACCCAGATAACTGCAATCAAGTTTCTGTCCCAGATTTCCGCTTGTCCGACTTCATGGGACTGAGAAATTACCTGGGTGGGCTAAATTGAGATGACCTGACTATGGGTCAGGTAGTGGTGTTGGTTGCCAATATGACATATTTCAGAGCATAGTGCTAGCTGCCCAGACAACTTTTGTTCCGAGTAGGGAAATTAGTTTTAACAAAAATGATCCCAAATGGATAAACAATAGATTAAAACATCTCATTGGTCAAAAGAGAGGAACATATAGGCGTTAACAAATCAATATATTCAATTAAAGAAAGAGAGATATAAAAACAGGAATAAGAAAAGCAAAAATGGATTATGAGGCTAAAGTCGCAAGGAATTCGAAGACTAACCCAAAAGGGTTCTTTCAGTTGTACAGAAGTAAGATTAGGGACAAGATGGGCCCACTTAAGAGTAACTCAGGTCAGATCACTGACAGTGATAAGGAAATGTGTGAACTTTTCAAAACCTACTTCCTCTCAGTTTTTACTCAGGAAGATACTAGCGAAATTCCAGAAATAATAAATTATGTAAAACAGGATGATAATAAACTATGCACTATTGGGGTAACTAGTGACATGTTCCTCAGACAAATAGAGAAAATAAAACCTAACAAATCCCCAGGCCCTGATGAACTGTTTGCAAGGGTTTTAAAGAAATGTAAAGAGGAACTTAGCATACCCTTGGATAATCTTTTCAATATATATCACTACAAATTGGCATAGTGCCAGACAAGTGGAACAAGGCAAATGTAATACCTATTTACAAGGCAGGTGACAGGTCCTTAGCTTCGAACTATAGAGCAATAAGCCTTACCTCCATAGTTGGAAAATTTATGGAATGAATAAATGCCGAAGCAATTCGTAGCCATCTTGAAAGGCATAAATTGATTATTGAATCTAAGCACGGTTTTACAAAGGGGCGTTCCTGTCTTATAAATTTGCTTTCTTCACTAAGGTATTTGAGGAGGTAGATCATGATATTGAATATGATATTGTGTATATGGACTTCAGTAAGGCTTTCGATTGAGTTCCACATCAGAGGCTATTGAGGAAATTTAAGGCACACGGAATAGGAGATTTTTTTCGTGGGTAGAGGCAAGGTTGACAAATAGGCACCAGAGAGTTTGTATAAATGGGGATAAATCAGAATGGGGGCACGTCACAAGCGGTGTTCCACAGGAGTCAGTGTTGGGCCCCTTGTTGTTCACAATTTGCATAAACGACATAGATGAGGGAATAAATAGCAACATAAGCAAATTTGCTGATGACACCAAAATAGGCCGTCCAATTCATTCTAATGAGGACATTAGAGCACTCCAAAAGGATTTAAAAAGACTGATGCAGTGGTCGGAGAAGTGGCAGATGCAGTTTAATATCGACAAATGCAAAGTTCTAAATGTTGGACAGGAAAACAATCATTCCATATATAAACTAAATAATGTAGATCTTAATATTACGGATTGCGAAAATGATTTAGGAGTTCTGGTAAGCAGTAATCTGAAACCAATACAACAGTGCACAAGTGTTTGCAATAAAGCTAACAGAATCCTTGGCTTCATATCATGAAGTATAAATAATAGAAGTCCTCAGGTTGTTCTTCAACTCTATATATCTATGGTTAGGCCTCATTTAGATTATGCTGCACAGTTTTGGTCACCGTATTACAGAATGGATATAAATGCACTGGAAAACGTACAAAGGAGGATGACAAAGTTGATCCCATGTATCAGAAATCTTCCCTATGAGGATAGACTGAGGGCCCTGAATCTGCACTCTCTAGAAAGGCGTAGAATTAGGGGAGATATGATTGAGGTGTATAAATGGAAAACAGGAATAAAGGGGATGTAAATAGCTTCCTAAAAATATCTAGCATAGACAGGATTCGCAGCAATGGCTTTAAGCTGGAAAAATTCAGATTCAGGAAGGATATAGGAAAGCACTGGTTTGGTAATAGAGTTGTGGATGAGTGGAACAAACTCCCGAGTACCGTCATAGAAGCTAAGACGTTGTGTAGTTTTAAAAATAGGTTAGATAAATACATGAGTGGGTGTGGGTGGGTGTGAGTTGGACCTGACTAGCTTGTGCTACTAAGTCAGATGCCGTGCTCCTCCCTTAAGTGAATGTGACTGACTTGACTAGGTTAAGACATTGGCTTAAGCCGGTGGGAGAATTGGGCTTGCCTCGCATGGGCCAGTAGGCCTGCTGCAGTGTTCCTTCTTGATGTTTTTATGTTCTTAATGATTCATGTTTAATGTTTAATTACGGTCTTGTAAATACGGATTCAAATTCTGTCTGTCTGTTTGTTTCCTTTCGGTTTGTTTATGTCAGTGTTGATGGTGTGGTTAGAGGTGTGATGGTGAGTTAATGATACTGAATGTCTGGTGTTGAGGTATAGCTCAAACTTTTTTCTTTTGTTTGTGTGTGCGTGTTATTTGGGTGGGAGTAAATATAGGTATATTTGCTCCAACCTTTATTGGACTATCTAGTGATATAGATTGTTGAAGGTCTAATGATGGGTTTTATGGAGAGGTTGATTGATATTGTGATGTGGCTACTTGATATTACAGTGTGGTTGCTTGATATTATGGTGTGATTGCTTGATATTGTGATGTGGTTGCTTGATATTATGGTGTGACTGGAGTACTGATATGCATTAGCTAGTGTTATATGGGACTAATGCTTAAGTGCTATAGAGAAAGAAAGAGTGAGTGAGTGAGAGAGAGAGAGAGAGAGAGAGAGAGAGAGAGAGAGAGAGAGAGAGAGAGAGAGAGAGAGAGAGAGAGATAATTGCATTATTAAAAGGAATGTCTTCTTTGGTTTTCCTTTCCTTCACATATTTGTTCTGATTATTTTTATTTTTGGGGAGAAACTAACTGTGATTTCAGTTTGGGTGTTTCTCTTGTTTATATGTGTTCCTGGTGGTGTGGGTGTTTTCTGTTTGAATTATTGATAACTCTGCTGTTTTAATTATTTCTGTATTGCTGTTTCTTTTTTATTAGATTAGATTGTTATTGTTCTTTATGCTGCTCCTCTTATTACTGCTACTAATCTTAATTTACCTGTTGCTGCTATTCCTACTGCTGTTGATGTTCTTGTCATTGTTTTGCTGTTCACTGTTGTTCACTCATTGCTGCTGCTGTTCTTGTTCATAACTCGAGTGCTGCTGCAGTCATTCTTTTAAGTGATGTGCTTTACTGTCATCTGCTGTTCTTTTCAATTGTTCTTCACAAAGTTGTTTATTATCGCCATTCTTCATTTCTTCTTCCCATACTTCTTCTTCCTTCTTCTCGCACAATAATTTTGCAACTGTCATTTCTATATATGAGAATCCATTTTCTCCCAGAGCACACCACTCAACACTAAAACACTCTTCAGCACGCCACCGCACACCACATCAGGACACTAGACAACACAGCAATCCACCGTACACCACATCAGGACACTAGACAACACAGCACGCCACCGCACACCACATCAGGACACTAGACAACACAGCACGCCACCGCACACCACATCAGGACACTAGACAACACAGCAATCCACCGTACACCACATCAGGACACTAGACAACACAGCAATCCACCGCACACCACATCAGGACACTAGACAACACAGCACGCCACCGCACACCACATCAGGACACTAGACAACACAGCACGCCACCGCACACCACATCAGGACACAAGACAACACAGCACGCCACCGCACACCACATCAGGACACTAGACAACACAGCAATCCACCGCACACCACATCAGGACACTAGAGAACACAGCAATCCACCGCACACCACATCAGGACACTAGACAACACAGCTCGCCACAACATACCACATCAGGACACAAGACAACACAGCACGCCACCGCACACCACATCAGGACACTAGACAACACAGCACGCCACCGCACACCACATCAGGACACTAGACAACACAGCACGCCACCGCACACCACATCAGGACACTAGACAACACAGCAATCCACCGCACACCACATCAGGACACTAGACAACACAGCAGCCACCGCACACCACATCAGGACACTAGACAACACAGCAATCCACCGCACACCACATCAGGACACAAGACAACACAGCACGCCACCGCACACCACATCAGGACACTAGACAACACAGCACGCCACCGCACACCACATCAGGACACTAGACAACACAGCAGCCACCGCACACCACATCAGGACACAAGACAACACAGCACGCCACCGCACACCACATCAGGACACTAGACAACACAGCAATCCACCGCACACCACATCAGGACACTAGAGAACACAGCAATCCACCGCACACCACATCAGGACACTAGACAACACAGCTCGCCACAACATACCACATCAGGACACAAGACAACACAGCACGCCACCGCACACCACATCAGGACACTAGACAACACAGCACGCCACCGCACACCACATCAGGACACTAGACAACACAGCACGCCACCGCACACCACATCAGGACACTAGACAACACAGCAATCCACCGCACACCACATCAGGACACTAGACAACACAGCACGCCACCGCACACCACATCAGGACACTAGACAACACAGCAATCCACCGCACACCACATCAGGACACAAGACAACACAGCACGCCACCGCACACCACATCAGGACACTAGACAACACAGCACGCCACCGCACACCACATCAGGACACTAGACAACACAGCAATCCACCGCACACCACATCAGGACACTAGACAACACAGCAATCCACCGCACACCACATCAGGACACAAGACAACACAGCACGCCACCGCACACCACATCAGGACACTAGACAACACAGCACGCCACCGCACACCACATCAGGACACAAGACAACACAGCAATCAACCGCACACCACATCAGGACACTAGACAACACAGCAATCCACCGCACACCACATCAGGACACTAGACAACACAGCAATCCACCGCACACCACATCAGGACACAAGACAACACAGCACGCCACCGCACACCACATCAGGACACTAGACAACACAGCACGCCACCGCACACCACATCAGGACACAAGACAACACAGCACGCCACCGCACACCACATCAGGACACTAGACAACACAGCAATCCACCGCACACCACATCAGGACACTAGAGAACACAGCTCGCCACCGCACACCACATCAGGACACTAGAGAACACAGCTCGCCACAGCATACCACTGACCACATAATAAGTACGGCAGCTTCGCTGATCTGACATATTTCTGAATCAAAAGTCCTCTGTTGTGAATTCGTTTCGTAAGCGGCATAGCTCATCTCACTGTCGTCTTCCTCACTTCTAATGTCGTAATTTCTCTCTCCCTCGCTCCATCACTTCTTTAGTCGTCTCTGCCCCTTTTTCCGGCAACGTCAGTGACAGGGGTAAAAAAATGCAATCAAATTTTTACGTCATATGATGACCCGAAAACAAACCCGTTTGAAAATGTCATTATTTTTCTTGTTGATTATTACGGATACTTTTTGCCCTGCAGAGAGTAATATACATTAGTTTATTTATAGATTCTAAAGCACGTAATTACTGGCCTCGTTAAAGAGGCTACCGAAATTGATTTATTGACCAGCAGTTCGACACAACGTTCATTCCGCAATAACCGAAGGATGTACCTCAATGAACAGTGATACCACAGTAAACAATAACAACTCGGGAAACATAACAGACAGTAAACAAAGCACGCACCAGAGTATACGTTGATAGCAAGGTAACCAATGAAACCTTAGTAAAAAAAAGCGTGTACCACAGTAAACAACGGTGGCACCATACTAAAAGCCTGCACCACAGTAAACAACGGTGGCACCATACTAAAAGCCTGCACCACAGTAAACAACGGTGGCACCATACTAAAAGCCTGCACCACAGTAAACAACGGTGGCACCATACTAAAAGCCTGCACCACAGTAAACAACGGTGGCACCATACTAAAAACCTGCACCACAGTAAACAACGGTGGCACCATACTAAAACCTGCACCACAGTAAACAACGGTGGCATACAGCTACAAAAACAACGGGCACCATACAAACGACCACAGTAAAAACGGCATACAGTTAGCAAAACAAGCACCACAGCAGGGCAGGCACAACAGTTTTAAACTACACACAAACAAAATCGCACTGTTAAAATACACACACCACTAAACAAAGTTAGCACTACAGTAAACAATGATACTAAAGCAAAAGCAGCACAAGAAGCATTAACACCACAGAAAACAAAAATAAGCACTACGATAAACAAATACGGCTCATTTGACAAACTTTACAATAAATGCTCGTTATACAATAACAACAATAAACAACACAAGACATTGAAGAGGGAAACAGTGAGCACTGAAGAAATCAGAGAACACAGAACAAAACAGAAGCCATAGAACAGAGAACAGGCCGAAACGGAGATTACAGTCACAAAGCTAACATCGTATTCACTAAATATTCAATGAAGTGTGGTACAAATTCCCTTTATGACTCATTTTATTGGATTTAGTTGGTGGGACAAATATATAAAAATTTTATTATCATGACTTGTACACACTGTGACCTCAAGAACAGGTTATCAGTGTATTCAACATTTTCATTTTTTCTGTCGAGTGATGTATATGCTTTCCCATTTACCTAGACACTTATTCCTACTGGTTTAACGTTTCCCAATGAATGTATTTAATGGTATTACCAGGGGATAAGTGACTAAATGACTGAGTAGGCGGGTGCATAAATGTAAGCGAATATGAACGCCTACTAGTTTGCTTGCATCCTGACAATTGACAATCAGTCGGTGGTAAATATATTCCTCTGATATTTTAATCTAAGGAACGTACTCTGCTCCTCCGACGGACTGTGTTAAAAATCTTCCGATTTAGATCATTCTCATTGTATCCTTAGGTTCCCGTATGACGAGGATGCAATATTTTATCGTGTTCAGAATGTTAGAGAAAAAAAAAAGGAATGTGATTCCGAATACTGAGATTATTATTCGCCCACAAAAACAAGGAAAATGTAGAAAAGTGATTGGAATAAGCAATCACAACAGAATAGGAATTAAGTGACTAGAATAAGTAATGAATGACAAGGACGGGCGTAAACCGTTCAAAAGAAAATTCAAGATCTAGAGCACAGAGCATAAACATTAGGGTTAAAGAGGACTTGTGTAATGTATTCTAAAAGCTTGAGCCGTCAGAAGAGCTTCAGAAAATACACTCGGACAAGAAGAGAGACATGGAGAAAACACATGCTGTGTTGAACAAACTTGTTTTGTAAACTGAGTGAAGAAAAAGTTCTTCACTATTGTCGACTGCAACACATTTAGTTCTAAAGACATGAATAAATGAGAATAACATGTATTATCAATGGCTATTGTAGTGATATGTCACCGTATTTTTTAAGCCGTTTAATTCAAAGGGTTCTAAATAATTGGTATGTAAACGAGAGAGTTACAATGATTTTATTTAAGAATAGCACTCATCAGCACCAGTAAACATGTTCGCTTAATTGAAAAATTGTAATAGCAACAGTGTATGTGGACCACGCCACAAGTGATAGGACAAGCTAATGTTGGGACAACAAGCTAATGTTGGCACAACAAGCTAATGTTGGGACAACTTCTCGCTTTTTCATGTCATCGTTGAGCGAAAGTTGTCTGGATAAATGGGTGCTCTGCTTACACGTTCAAAGACCTGTCAACGTTTTGCCCTCCAGCTACCAGCAACGGAATTTTTAACACTTGTTCTGCGATTACCAACTGCGTGGCTGATCAGAGACTAGGCTGAGCTTAGCGGACGAAGGATTGAGCCTCCACCACTCCATTTGGTGAATAACATACACAGGTTTAGCGCTTCATTAAAAGCAATCAAACACAGTTTACTAATGAACGTGCAGCAGATTGTGTGAGTGGTGAGAATTTTTTTTTGCGTGTTGTAATGGAGGGGAAAGAAGACAGTGTATTGGAAAAAAGGTGGGGAGAAGAAGTGGAGGGGGAGGGAAAATTGAGAATTTAAATTTGAAAAAAAAAAAAAATTACAAGGGTGACCAATGAGTACAGTGAGGGGGAGGGGGGGAGTGACAATGATGAAGAGGAGGGGATAGAGAAGTTAGGGAGAGGGGGGTAATAGTCTCTCAGGGAGGGATAATCTAATCGTTATAATGATAACCACAGTTTTTAAATGGGGGGAGGGGGCGGTAAGCCAGCAGAAGGCTTTGGTCAGATAACCAAAGCAGTTCCAGCTGCGGATCATCATATGACTTAGGCCCTCGTCAAGGAAACACTTGTCCTGTTTCCTAACAAACCTAACCTAACCTAGGAGGGAGGGTTTTTTTTTTGGAGGGGATGACCTAGCTTGAGGTGGGAGCGTGGAGGTGGAGAGGGAAAACAAGAGCCTCCAGTTGATGGAAACAAGAGCGTCTAGTGTGGGGAAAAAAAGAGTCTGCAGTTGATGGAAACAAGAGCCTCCAGATGGGAGTACCAAAACTCCTGGAAGGAGGTTAATGGGGCCTCTGAGAGCCTCCGACGATCCCAGGGAATTTTATCAATTTTGTTGTACCTAAGTTTGTTGAGCGAAGCCACGTGACAGATTTACTGAGAGGGATTTGCCGAGAGAGTTCACTGAGAGGGATTCACTGAGTGGGATTCACTGAGTGGGATTCACAGAGTGGGATTCACAGAGTGGGAGTCACTGAGAGGGATTTACTGAGAGGGTTGTTCCTCTAGTTTTTAAACCAGTCTCTTGTGTGGTACTGTATCGAAAGCCTTCTTAAAGTCCAAGAAGATGCAGTCTACCCATCCCCCCCCTCTCTCTCTCTCTTGTCTTACTTCTGTCACCTTATCGTAGAACTCCATTAGGTTTGTGATGCAGGATTTCACCTCCCTGAAGCTGTGCTGGTTGGCTTGGAATGAATCCATTCCTTTCTAGGAGCTCCACGACTCTTCCCCTGATAATCTTCTCTATAACTTGACATACTATTAATATTAGCGACATAGGTCTGTAGTTTAGTCCCTGCTCTTTGAAAATTAGGACTGCGTTTGCTATCTTCCACACCTCAGCCAGTTGCCCTGTTTCAATAGATTTATTGAAGATTGTTGTTAGTGGCACACACAGTGCATCTACTCCCTCTCTCAGGACCCACGGAGAGATGTTATTTGATCAAACCGCCTTTGAGTTATCTAGTTCACCTAACAGTTTCTTCCCCTCCTCCTCGGTGGGCAGTGTGTTTAGCGCTTGCTGGTGCACCATACTCCCTCGGTTTTCTGGAAGCCTCTCTGCCTCCACTGCGAATATCTCCCTGAATCTTGAGCTGAGTTCCTCACATACTTCCTAGTAGCTCACTGTGAGCTCCCCTCTATTCTTCCTCAGCCTGATTAAATGGTTCTTGACTGTTGTTTACCTCCTAATGTGGCTATATAACAACTTCAGGTAAGATTTGGCTTTTGATGCTAAGTCATTCTCGTATTGCTGCTGGGCCTCTCTCCTTATCCATGCAAATTCATTTCTGGCTCTTCAGCTCAACTCAATGTTTTCCCGATTTCTCTGCCTTCTATACTTTTTCCATGTTCTAGCACACACAACTTTGGTTTCTCCACACCTCTGGATAAACCATGGGCTTACTCTGGTCTCTCCATTGTTTAAGTTGCCCCTTGGCACGAACTTCTCTTCTGCGTTCCTGCACTTTGCAATAACGTGTTCCATCATTTTATTTACTGTCTTCCCCTCTAGCTCTCTTACCCACTGCACGTTATGCAGAAATGGCCTCATACATGTGTAGTCCTCTTTTTGATGTTTTGTTTCTCTCGTCCTTCTCGTTCTGCATCACCCTTTATTGATAACTCGACTATGTATTCAAAACCCAGGACCACGTGATCGTCGCTAGTGCAGAGGGGCGGCGTTTCGTGTGTGATTTCCCCTATGTCTGAACTGTTCAAGGTGAAGACAAGGTCCAGCCTTTCTAGTTCATCGTCTCTCTCTCTGGTTACGTCTCTAACATGTTGGTTCATCAAGCTTTCCAGCACCGCCCCCAGCGTCTTGGCTTTCCACGTCTCCAGTCCTCCATGTGGCTCCGTATCTTAAAAGTTTGTTTCCTTGTGGTTGAAATCCCCCATGAATAACTTTGCCCTGCTTATATGGGCCCTTCTGGCCACCTCCGCTAGTGTGGCCACCATCGTTTTGTTGCTCTCGTCGTATTCTTGTTTTGGTATCCAGCTGTTCGGTGGCGGGTTATACATCACTATCATCACTTTTGGACCCACGGTTAGAAGTGTTCTTATGTAGTCATCCGCTTAACCTTCGACTATTCCTCCCATCTCCTCAAAACTCCATTGGTTTTTGATGAGCAGGTCAACAACTCTTCCCCTTTCTTTTCTCAGGATCTCATATCCAGGTGGAAGATCGCATCTGTTATCACCCCTGTGACCTTTGTCTCTATGAGTGCAGTGATGTCTGGGGATGCCTCAATGATTCTTTCCTGCCACTTGTCACTTTTATTTGTCATTTCATCTGTGATGGTATACCATACCTTCAGTTTCCTTTCCAGAACTGCATTCATGGGTGTGGGATGGGTTGGTACAGGATGAGGGTGTGGTAGACAGGGCTGGATATAATTGTAGGCTGGTGTTGTGGTGATATTATTGATGAGGGTGGGGACTATGGGTGTGGAGTATGGTTTAATTCTAGTCATTGTGATTGGTTGGTAGTGGTTGAGGGAATTATGTGGGAAGTTTAGTGGGCAGTTGTATTTGTTGTACCCTCTGAGGCTGCAGTCCCCTGTTTTTCGGTACCTACTCTGTCTCTTCTTCCTGCCGCCTCTGGTGCCTTTTCTCTCTCTCTCTCTCTCTCTCTCTCTCTCTCTCTCTCTCTCTCTCTCAGTTCTCATTCTCTTTGTGTTCTTTCATGGTTGAGGTACACTCATTGGTATTTTGGGGAAACCTTTAACAGTGGTTTTCACTACAGGGTCTTGTTTTGTACAATTTTTCTTGAATGTCAATTTGATTGGGCAAATGTTTTTCCCTCGAGTACCACCAGAGTCTTTGAAAATTTGTCAGTTAGGTCATGTTTCTTTCATGTCACCGTGATGATGCTCTCAATCTCTTTTATCTCCCCCTGTCTTGTTTCATCATAGGTCTTCTCTTCTGTCTCACGGAACCCCATGAATAAGCGACCTCTCCCTCTCTTCTTCCCATTTCATTTCCCTCTGTATCTTTTAGTCCGATTTAAGTATATCCTTGAATGCTTTCCTTATCGTCTTCCAGACATCCCACTGGCCTCATATCATTTCCTCAAGAAGGCTTCTTTGCTCCTTCCTCTCCTTCAGTCTCCTCACTGTCTGCTAACGTTCCTAGACCAGGTTCCCTTCTTATCAGTCCTCACCGCTATATCCTGCTTCAGCATTTCTAGTTCATCCACCAAACTCTGTACCTTTGCCTCCGCAGCAACTGTTCGTAACTCGAACTTTTTGATCTCTGTAGATATCTTCTCCATTATGTGGCAAAACTCACTTAGTTTTTTTTCCACTATCATTCCATAGTGCTCTTGATCCTTTCTGCCAATGCTTCTCATCAATACAGCCATCCCTAGTACCCTTGCCTCTTCGTCCTACCATTTTTTTTTTGTTTTTGTTTTGGGGGAGGGCTTAGTGCGAGTGTTAGTGTGTCTGCGTGTGTGTGTGTGTGTGTGTGTGTCTGCGCGTGTGTCTGCGTGTGTGTGTGTGTGTGTGTGTGTGTCTGCGCGTGTGTCTGCGTGTGTGTGCGTGTGTGTGTGTGTCTGCGTGTGTGTGTGAGTGTATTATAAGTCTCGGTGAGTTTGTGTGTTCGGTGAGTTTTAAGTGTTGTGTCTGGTGAGTTTTAGTTGTTCAGGTGAGTTTGTGTGGTCTGGTGGTTTGTAAGTGTTGTGTCTGGGTGAGTTTGCGTTGTGTCTGGGTGAGTTTCAAGTGTTGTGTCTGGGTGAGTTTGTAAGTGTTGTGTGTCTGGGTGAGTTTGGTTGTGTCTGGGTGAGTTTGTAAGTTTGTGTCTGGGTGAGTTTGTGTTGTGTCTGGGTGGTTGTAAGTGTTGTGTCTGGGTGAGTTGTAAGTGGTGTCTGGGTGAGTTTGTAAGTTTGTGTCTGGTGAGTTTTAAGTGTTGTCTGGATGAGTTGTAGTGTGTGTCTGGGTGAGTGTAAGGTTGTGTCTGGGTGGTTTGTTGTTTGTCTGGGTGAGTTTGTAGTGTTGTGTCATATAAGTGTTTGTCTGCTAATTTTAGTTTTTGTTTGGGGAGGTTGTAGTGTTGTGTGTCTGGGGTGGTTTGTGTGTTGGGGGTCTGGGTGTGGGTGTTGTGTGTGTGTGTGTTGGTGGTGTGTGTGTGTGTGTCTCAGGTCTGCGTGTTGTCGTGTTGTGTCATGGTTTGTAGTGTTTTGTCTGGGTGAGTTTGTAAGTGTTGTGTCTGGGTGAGTTTGTAAGTGTTGTGTCTGGGTGAGTTTGAAGTGTTGTGTCTGGGTGAGTTTGTAAGTGTGTGTCTGGGTGAGTTTGTGTGTGTGTGTCTGGTGAGTTTGTAAGTGTTGTGTCTGGGTGAGTTTGTAGTGTTGTGTCTGGGTGAGTTTGTAGTGTTGTGTGTCTGGGTGAGTTTGTAAGTGTTGTGTCTGGGTGAGTTTGTAAGTGTTGTGTCTGGGTGAGTTTGTAAGTGTTGTGTCTGGGTGAGTTTGTAAGTGTTGTGTCTGGGTGAGTTTGTAAGTGTTGTGTCTGGGTGAGTTTGTAAGTGTTGTGTCTGGGTGAGTTTGCAAGTGTTGTGTCTGGGTGAGTTTGCAAGTGTTGTGTCTGGGTGAGTTTGTAAGTGTTGTGTCTGGGTGAGTTTGTAAGTGTTGTGTCTGGGTGAGTTTGCAAGTGTTGTGTCTGGGTGAGTTTGTAAGTGTTGTGTCTGGGTGAGTTTGCAAGTGTTGTGTCTGGGTGAGTTTGCAAGTGCAATAAGTCTTCTGCGACTTTTGAGGAGCTGAGCGAATTTTGCGAGTCGTCTCCTAATCTGTGAGTCAAAATTGTTTCTTCGTGTTTCGATGAGAACAAGTATTTCTGGAGTTGATCTCTTATCCTTTCTCTTCGCCTTCTTTATTCTCCTCTTGTCTCTTCGTCTTCGTTGTCTGCCTCGTTGCTGCCGTCGTCTTTGTCTTCTTCTGTTTCCTATTTTATAATATACTTCATATTCGCTTTTTATTAACACGTTTATTTGCTAACTGACAGGTTGTGTGTACATCAGGAGACAGGTTGTGTGTACATCAGGAGACAGGTTGTGTGTACATCAGGAGACAGGTTGTGTGTACATCAGGAGACAGGTTGTGTGTACATCAGGAGACAGGTTGTGTCTACACCAGGGGATACGTTGTGTCTACACCAGGGGATACGTTGTGTACACCAGGAGATAGGTTGTGTGTACACCAGGAGATAGGTTGTGTGTACACCAGGAGATAGGTTGTGTGTACACCAGGAGATAGGTTGTGTGTACACCAGGAGATATGTTGTGTGTACACCAGGAGATAGGTTGTGTGTACACCAGGAGATAGGTTGTGTGTACACCAGGAGATAGGTTGTGTGTACACCAGGAGATAGGTTGTGTGTACACCAGGAGATAGGTTGTGTGTACACCAGGAGATAGGTTGTGTGTACACCAGGAGATAGGTTGTGTGTACACCAGGAGATAGGTTGTGTGTACACAAGGAGATAGGTTGTGTGTACACAAGGAGATAGGTTGTGTGTACACCAGGAGATAGGTTGTGTGTACACCAGGAGATAGGTTGTGTGTACACCAGGAGATAGGTTGTGTGTGCACCAGGAGATAGGTTGTGTGTACACTAGAAGGCCTGTGGCAAAGGTCGTTCCTTGTCATTTTTTCCAACTATTTCAATAAGCAGTTTTAGTCTCAGACAGTACTATTACATCGGTCTCTCTCTCTCTCTCTATTTTCCTCTTTCCCAGTTTTTACGACTTTTGTTGCGGTTAAATTCCTCTATTTATTCGAGAATCCCTGAAATCAGGCTAGATCGTTCTGCAGCAATTTTTTAATGATCTTTAATTTACTTTCTGGTTATTTTATCATCATCAACCATGGATATGTCTCAGGTCATTAATACAAGCTACGACCTATATTGTCCAACACTGAAGATTACAGAACTAATTTTACTCTTCGATCTTAATTTTATCTTTAAGTTATAAATTTAATTTTCTTTTGACTTAGAATCCCATTTTTTTGCAGTCTACCCATACACATCCTTAATCTCCAGCTAATCTTAGTTTATCCTAGTACTACAAAATTTCTATAAGGAACGCCTTTATATTTCTGAATCCATCATGGTGCCCTGTTTGAATTTCAACTCACTATAGATATTAGACTTTTTTGTTATATTCTACCTCTTTCCTTGAACATTGCTATTATATTTGCTGTTTCCAGCATTCTGTCACTATAGCCGTCATTAAATATTCTTCAACGTGAAAAAGACTAGATATACACATCCGTATCTAGGAAAAAAAAATCAACGATTTCGATTTGCTGTCAATTCCAAGACCTCAGTTCAATACAAAAATTTTGTACCTGTTAAAAAAGGGCGTCCATGGACACAAGCGACACAATGCGAAGGTTCTAAAAAGTGTCTGCAAGAGGCATTTTAATACATGTAAAAAAAAAAAACCTGATAAAACTATTGAAAGACTGGAGCGAACGCCCCATTCATGTCATTGAAGTTAAATGAGCATCGCCTATTTCGTTACTTGCAGAGCTATTTAAAATATATGCTGCTTTTACATAACGTAGTGTGTGTCGTTCAGGTGTTTACTATTTGAGGTACTGGAAGACACTGGATCTTCCACTACTTTCTTGCTAAATCTACTTTTACCATTTTAAAAAGGTTTCCTATTGTTCTACAAATATATAAAATTATACGTACGGTTTACATATTAATTACTAACATTAATATTCAGCAAAAAGTGTGCTTTCACGTTAATTGCTTATACCCCGAAATATAAGGCCTAGATTTCATTATTTGAACGAGGTAACTTTGTGAAAAGCATTAATCTATTTTTTTTTTTACAGAGGGTTTGACAAGGTTATGTTAAGGATCCCTATTTTATTGACAAGCTATTTACAAGTTAAGGGTTCCTAACTATATTGACAAGCTAAGAGCTGTTACATACATCAGCTCATTTGAAAGCATTTCTATTGTTATGAAACATACAAGTAGGGAACAGGATGAAGTTGGAGCCATCTGTAGGCCAGCATTTTCATTTGATCAACTGACTATCTCAATGACATCATAATGCTGTACGAATGTGTTCCAGACTCGAGTCATCCTGTGGATAAATGATCTCAGATGAAGTGATGTTCTGGAGAAGGGTACAGCCAGAGTGAAGTTGTTGCTTTCTGCCCGTCTTGTGGTATAGAAGCTTGCTTCTCGTTGTCCTCGAAGTGGAGCCAAGTGTGGTACTTTGACAATGTTGGCCTTGTACATGACAGTAAGGCCACTCACATCCCTCCTGTGTTGAAGGCTCTGCTGAAATGACAGATCTATCCAGAATGGGTCCAAGCGAGGGATGAAACGTCTTGCTGTTCTCTACTCTGTCAAGCAGTCGCAGATAAAAAGGGGGAGCAAACCAAGAAAGTGGAGCATACTCAAGGTGTAAGCGTACTTGTGCCTCATACAGTCTTGCAACCCCTACTGTCAAGCAGATGCGAAATACGGCGAAGTGCTGTAAGCTTCCTGGTTGCCTTGTTTGCAAGATTTACTACGTGGTTCTTCATGGTCAGTTTGGAGACCGACTCTCCTAAATGAAAAAAAAATAGCAAATCTTTTAACAAAAAACTTTATATTATGGCATTAACCAACGCACATGAAAACAAAATTTTGGCCTAATATTGAGGCCCTTTTCAGCAGACTCAGTTTCGAAGAATTATTCAATATCGATTTCGTTATTCTTTCAACCTAGTCATATGGGCTCCTTTTGCCATTAAAGTGTGTTTACCACACTTATGTGTTTGGGATTCCGAGCATCTTTCCAATGAAGAAAGATCAGGGACTAGAGCCTGTTGTAAGGAAAAAGAAGAACGAAAACAAAAAGAACTGGAAAACGACGATAACTTTTTCAGAGTCATGAACGAAATACACACATCAAAAGCCATGAATCCTCACAAGATATCGTCGTGGTTATTGAAAGAGAAAGCAGAAGCCCTGAGCAAACTGCTCTCTCAGTTTAACTAAAAACAGGAGACAGACAAATTACCAGACACCTGGAAGACGGTCGACACAAAGAAAATCAGCTTCTTCGAACATTTTGTTACATCGCTTTAAGTTTCCTTTTACATTTATACAATAGTTGATTGGTTTGGCTCCTCATTCCCTCCCCCCAGCTCAGTCTTATGTCAAAGACTTCCATGTTTCTATATCCACCATCCCAGGAAAATTATTCCAAAATTCATCGATAATACTTCAACATGTCTTAGTATTACTAAAAAAAAATTGCAGTATTACTCCAACATGCATCAGTATTTCTCCAACATGCTTCATCATTACTCCATCCTGCATCAGTATTACCCCAATATCCCCCATCACTACTCCAACACGCATCAGAATGACTCCAATACGCACCAGTATTGTTTTATTTCTTGCACACTTTTCCACAATTCGTCCATGACCGCTGAAACTTGTCCAACACTCGCCAAGCTGACATACGTCCATCATACATGCAATGCTACACACAATCTCACTCTTCCACATCGCCCCAACATTTTTAAAAGTGACTTTTTCCTAGCGATCTCTAGTGCTCCTGTCACTCCCTCAAGTAAATATAATCAGTCTTTTAAAATATCCTCAATATTACTCGAATGTTAATACAACTTTTTTTTATGTAGAATTATATCCGTGTATTTTCTTTAACCTAATATTACTCATGTTTTTAATGTTTGATTTTAGTTATAGTGAAATAATGAACTTAAATAAGGTTTCCTTGACTGATACTTATTTCCGTGGCATTGACATTATCGATGCTCCATACTATCAAGATTTCCATATAGAATTTTGCCTTTGTCTCTACCATGATCCTGAAACTAACTCTAAATGGTCCTTCTTACTATATTATCACAGCAGAGCTTCGTCCTGCGATCTTCACTCACGCTGTGACTGATTAAGTATGGAGCGATTTTTTCTCTCTGTGATATTACTCGGACCGAACATTGAAATTTATGGGAAAAGTTAGCAAATTTTTATGATTTTTTTTGTGGAGGCTTACTCATAGGTGTATTTTATCTAAAAAAAAATAGTTTTTAAGAAAATCCTTGAAAATGCATTGAATCGTCAAAAAATGCAATAAAATAACGTTTTATAGCATTTTTGAATATTTATAAATTATTTATATATTTTTTAAAAATAACTTTCCAGCTTGTGATATTATCCAGACAAAATATTCCATACTGTAGCATTGTCCAGACTGACCTTTCCAAATCTTTTACTATTGTCCTCACTATATTTTCTTCCAGAAATAGTGTCTTCGTCGACGCTCGGTCTAATTATTAATGGTCAGATTATCACACGTTCGTATTTTTTACTTTTATATTTAGGATTCTGCTTAACGGAGAGAACCTCTCCTTCCGCAGTACCTCCGGGTCCGCCGATCATCCTGAACAGCATCGGCGGGACGGAACACGGTGGACCCTAGGGAGGCGCCACAGCCCTGCGGTCTGGGCGGACCACCCACCCTCACGGTGAGGCGGAGGCTGGACCAGGTAAGAGAGATGCATGGAGGCTGTACCAAAATACAAACGCGCGCGCGCACACACACACACACACACACACAGCGAGACGGTTCCGGATGCACACCAGCATCATGTGAGTAAGCATCAGAGTCACGACATGGAGTAACACAGAGTGGGAACAATAGTAGGAAGTGTGACATCAACTACCTGCAGAGGTTGTGGATGGACCAACGCCCACCTCACTGGGAGAGAGAGGCTGACCAGGTAAGGCCAGTGAGGAGGCTGCCAAAATGACACGACCCGCACACACAGAACAACAAACACAGGAGCTGAGTCTCGACCCCTGCAACCACAATTATGTGAGTACACACACAGTAATAGACAGGGTAAAAATGGAGCAACAAATATTGACCTGTGACCATCAACTACCTCAGGGTTAGGAAGGCATACAATTTCACATGTAAACATATATGCGATGTCACATTGACTTAAAAAACATCCATACACTGTTCCAGTATGATGAGGTCCTGAGAGGCCGGGATTACTCTATCACAATTAGATAAGAGACAAGACGTGAGAACATGGATGTACATATTTATGGAGGTAGTGGAAATATGTTTACCACCACCCATGTTTGATGCAAATTACTTTCCTCTACCCTGGTATTGGTACCCGGGATAGAGACAATATGCAGAACTTGCTTTTACCGAGACAACGTTTCTCTTGGGGTCAATACAGTGCTCTAACCTGAGAGAAACGCTGTCCCAACAAGAGTTTGTTCTGCATATTTTGTCTTCATATCATACCTGTCAGCATTACGTTTATACACCCACCTCATAACTCTACTACCTGAGCTTTCTACACCACTTTCGCCACTGAAGAGCACCAGCAAAATCTTTCTATTGGTCCCTTAGGTCTTATTTATGAATTACTATCTTTCTGCATGTTCTAAATACATAGATTAGTGGGTGGAGTTAATGCATGATGCACACCTTCGGGATTTAACTAAGAATTACTGCTTGCTATATTTCTCTCAAGTGAAGGAAAGAGATGGAAGGAGCTAGAAATTCATGAGAAGTGTGCATATCACTGGCCGCTTCTATCCATTATTTTATGATTATAATGACGGTTATATTGATAATGTTGATATTGCTAATGATAATCAACAAAAGATACACATTGTATTGCTGGCTTTATTGGGACAATGTTTTCCCCTCTATGTACAGCCCTAAGCATGTCATGGCTCAATTACGCTGTACACAGCGAGTTGTCCAAATAAAAATTTGAAATGTAACATTTATTTTTTTCACTATTGACAGTAACAATGATGATGGGTGTTATTAACATTAACCAATAAGGGTAATAATAATTATTATTGGTATTGTAATCATAACATTATCAACTATTAACAACTGCATCAATAATTTCCTGGGTTGACTTATCCCTGATGACCTGGTCCACCGACAGAGAAATCTCAACTCGCTTTGACGACTAGGTCATTAAAGCGAGATTTAGCACCATTATTAATTACTTCAGATATCTATTTGACTTTTTCCCCCTTATTTATTTGAGATGAAGGAAGCTGTTTTATGTTACAATTATTTTTAGATTTTCAAATTATCAATAATGGGATTATATTTCTTAATTATTTGATGTTACTTGTCCATCCTCGCCACAACCATATCACCCACGACCACAAGCATCAAAATTAAGTTTCTTTATTCAAAATTTACAATATTTTTACTGATTTTGAGTATATAATTACTCTTCAACATAGTGGGGAAAACTTGTGATGCTAAGTAAGTCTTCTAGCCTTGTAGCGAACCTAATTATTACCACGCATTTCCCAGGAGTTATTTGATCCACCCTGGTTTATCGCTTACCTATTTATAATAACTTGAAGTGAGGCCTCCCATTCTTTCCCACTCCCTCGACAACCCAGACTCATTCTATAATGTAGTTCTGTCACGCATAATTATCCAGCCTCTTTTTCTGAGCGGGAAGAAATCTTTAGATTTTTTACCTGAAGCTTGTTTATATATATATATATATATATATATATATATATATATATATATATATATATATATATATATATATATATATATATAAATGTCGTAGGAATAGGTAAACCTGGTCAATTAGCAAGAATTTATTTAAAATTAAGTCCTTTCTAAAATTTTCTCTTATACATTTAAAAAATATATATTTTTTAATTTATGTTAATATAAAAATTAATGATTTTGAACCAAAAGAACCTTTGGAAACTTACCTAAACTTATTATTAAAAGCACAATTTAATTTAGCCTAATCCAACTAAATATATTTTATATAGGTTTACAATAATTTAATAATAAACAAATACAATGAAATATATATATTTTTCGTTAGGTTCAGAATGATTTTTGCAAAATTATTGCATACCCAAATTTTCGCTTGCCTTATTCGGAAAGAAAAGCGTTGCTATTTAAGTCAAAATCGTAAGGTTTACCTATTCGGCACGACAAACATACACACACACACACATTATATATATATATATATATATATATATATATATATATATATATATATATATATATATATATATATATATTGACTAGGAAATTTTGTTTTTGGTGGAGTTGGGTAAATATACTTACATACTTTTGTATATTTACTAACAATTACATAACTTAGAATTACGGGCGGAACATGCATGGCAGGGGTCTCTCTCTAAGGAAATATGAGACCATTAAAATTACCAAGCCCTTGTATGTCGTTTCAAGAATATTCATGTCCTCACACTCCTACCTGTACCCTGTCCTACTCTCTCGACTTCTTGTACCTCCTTCCAGTTTTTCTCATACAGTTCCTCTCTCTCCTACGGTCTCATTGCAGAGTTTGGTAGAGCATTTGCATGCCCTACAACCCCCTCCTCTTCCATGCAATGCCCTTAAGGTTCTATGCTCTCATGTGACTTCCCATTTCCTTTCTCGTCAAGACTTGTTCACAAAGAACACAAGTTTTGACTAACATTGACACGAATCCGGGTTTATTACAAGTTTACAAATGAACACACAACGAAAACGTACGCCTGCATACACGTACATCTACACATTTTTACACACATGTATATATTTACACACACACACACACACACACACACACACAGCCCCGGTGGTCTGGGAGCTAAAGCTCTCGCTTCACGCACGGAGGGCCCGGGTTCGATTCCCGGCGGGGCGGAAACATTTCGAAGTGTTTCCTTACACACACACACACACACACATACATACAACAGGCCTAGTGTCTAATCGACATGTGCCTAGGACAAAATGGTAACACACACACACACAGGTATGTTCTTATCTGGTGGGGATCGTGTCAGTGGCTTACACGTAATAAACAGACTAATCATCTTCCCTGAATTTGTGTGAATTCCCCTCTCGTATCCTCAGCTGCACTCACTAAAATTGCCGCTGGGGACTATATTTGAATTTTAATTTGCACATGTTTCCAACGAATCCGCTGGCAATTATGTACTGATAATATAATTTATATTATCTGAAACCCTCAGAGAGTGACTATTTTAAGACCGTCAGCCCTATCACATTAAACTTAATATATGGGTGGATGTGGGGTGGGAGGAAGTAGGGAGGATGGTGATGGGGGATTTGTACAAATTTTTACATCTCCAAAGCCTATAGCATGTACTGCCTCCAGGAATCCTTTTATCCCAGTACACTTCTGTCTGATGAACTCTTGCGCGAGGTACTCGTGCGCTGTGTTATTCTTTCCAAATAATAGACATCAAGATATACCTTTATCTTTGATATACCTTTGATGAATTTCGAGAGTCTTCTCCCGGAGCCCGGCCATGGGCCAGGCTCGTCTGGTGCTAGCCTGGTCAACCAGGCTGTTGCTGCTGGAGGCCCGCTGCCCCACATATTCATCACAGCCTGCTTGATCTGGCACCTGTTTAAGATACTTGTCCAATTTCCTCTTGAAGACGAATGTTGATGGGAACACTGTATCAAAACATTGTTCGTTATTTCTTAACACAATTGGAGAAACTAAAATGAAAAGTTTTTATAAAGATTTTCACAAGAGTTCATTGAAAAAAAAATATCTTAGAAATTATCTTAAGTGAAAATTGCAATATCCAAACTTACATCATTGACGAATTAAATCAAGTATTGCATTGATAAATCTATTTGATATAAATATAATTAAGAACGGAAAAATCATCTGGCATTCGTGAAAAAATGAGTTGGAAGAAATTTGAAATAATTACCAACAAAATGCATCAAAACACAAGGAAACAGGACTTGAAAATTTAACATCGATAAACAAATAATTAAATATGAATCATGCAATGTTAAATAAGATCCATCCAACCAAAGATATGCAGAAAAACAGAGAAACATATACAAAATAAATGATTACTACGGTAAGCACGTAAACAGAAAAAGAAATGTGCATTCCCTAATATACTGAAGCAAAGCAGTTACTGTTTTTGTTGCACTGATAAGCAAAATGAGCCAAAAAAATTGCCAAAAGTTTAAGCATTATCGAGAACATAGGATAGAGAGAACATTTTATATATGAAAAAAAATAGACATTGGTCACTGAAAAGTAGAGCTCACACATTTTAGATAATGAGAATTCTATGAACATAAGAATGCAACCCAAAACCAAACTCACGGAGAATGTAAAAAAAAATAATATGCAGAAAGAAATGAAGAATAAGTTTCCTCCGTAGTGAGTCCATCTACTAAATGAGATTCAAGATACCGAACAGGATATAGTGAGAAGCAAAATCTAAACAGCCTGAAATACAAGAGAACGGGGTATTTACTTGGACTTCACAGACAGGAAAGAGGCAATATAAAATATATTACAAGATCTAATATAAACAAATAAAAACGAACCAGATATCATAGGTTTATATATAACCAAATTAGGCAGCGTTCTAAAATAATTTCAGTATGGAAAATTTATAGAGTTGGAAAAAGGTGGCAGAAGAGTAATTGTCTTAAAAATGTAAAATTTACAGAAACTAATTCTCTAAAGAGAATGCGTGTTAATTTTGGTAGAATTCTGAAACAGAGAACACGAGAACTGGGTGTAATGCAAGTTAAAATCCTCAAGTAAACTGATACAGGCAACTGTGAGAAGTGGGGAAGACAGCAAACTTAGCCCCTGATTTTAAGATTGGGGACAGACAGGAAATTAGAGACCAGTGTCATTTGACACGCATATTATATAAGGCTGTAGAGTGGATAACCAGAGAGGGATGGGTTCATTGCATTTTCTTGGACTGTAAGTAGGCTTTTGACACTAACGCACAAGAGTGCGTTAGTGTCAAGCATGTGAAAAATGTGATCAAGCATGTGAAAAATAAAAAGGCACAATTGTGTGACGGTCCAAAGGCTTGCAGCTAGACTATTGCACTATAAGAAGAAAATGAAGGAAAGAAGACCAAAGGGACACATGATTATGACATGCAAAATTTTAAGAGGAATTTATTGGGCAAACAGGTACAGACCGTATAACGAGAACCTCGTTCAAAGGGACACGGTAGTAAGAAGACACAGACGAGTCACTGGACAGTAATGAAGCATTTACCTAGTCTCAGAGCTGTTGAAAAATTGAAAGCCTTGAATGAGGCCAAGTTGGAGGGAAGCTTAAAACCCAACGTCAAGAGTAAATATGATAATGTCCAAGAGGCCAGAAATCAGTGATAGTGATCAAAGCAAACAAACAGGAGAGAACACACACACAGCTCACACACACACACACACACACACACACATAAGTGGGAGGAGTGGCACGAAAGAGTCAAAGAGGCATCACCGGACATAATAACTCTCACAGAAACCAAGCTCACAGGTATGATAACAGATGCCATCTTTCCAATGGGATACCAGATCCTGAGGAAAGACAGAGGGAACAGAGGGGGTGGAGGAGTGGCACTGCTGATCAAAAACCGATGGGATTTTGACGAGCTGGAGAGAGGAGACAGAGGAGAAGCTGGGGATTACATAGTAGGGATGCTACAGTCTGGGGTGGTCCCAAGGTGGTAATTGCAGTGATGTATAACCCACCACAGAACAGCAGGAGGCCAAGGCAAGAGTATGATGAGAGTAACAGAGCGATGATTCACACACTGGCAGAAGTGGCCAGAAGGGCTCGTGCGAGCAGGGCGAAGCTACTGATCATGGGTGACTTCAACCATAAGGAAATTGATTGGGAGAACTTAGAGCCACATGGGGGGCCAAGAAACGTGGAGGGCTAAGATGCTGGAGGCGGTACTGGAAAATCTCATGTACCAACACGTAAGGGACACTACCAGAGAGAGAGGAAAATGATGAACCAGCGAGACTGGACCTAGTATTCACCCTGAGTAGTGCAGATATTGAGGACATCACACATGAAAGCCCCCTTGGGGCCAGTGATCATATGGTTCTAAGTTTCGAATACATAGTAGAGTTACAAGTGGACTGGGAAGCAGGAGTTCAGTGGGGCAGAGAGATGGCAGGGAAGTCAGTAGACGAGATGATGGAATATATGACAACAATTTGCAAGGAAGCTGAGGAGAGGTTTATACCCAAGGGTAACAGGAGAAGCGAAAAAAGACAGGATGAGCCCATGGTTCACCCAAAGGTGCAGGGAAGCCAAAACCAAGTGTGCAAGGGAATGGAAGAAGTACAGAAGGCAAAGAACGCCGGAGAATAAGGAGAGTAGTCGTAGAGCCAGAAATGAATATGCACAGATCAGAAGGGAGGCCCAAAGACAGTACGAGAATGACATAGCAGCGAAAGCCAAATCTGACCCAAAGCTGCTCTACAGCCACATCAGGAGGAGAACAACAGTCAAGGACCAGGTGATCAGGCTGAGGAAGGTAGGAGGGGAGGTCACAAGAAATGACCGAGAAGTGTGTGAGGAGCTCAACATGAGATTCAAAGAGGTGGTCACAGAGGAGATAGAAGGGCCTCCAGAAAGGAGGAGAGGTAGGGTACACCATCAAGTGCTGGACACAATACACACAAATGAGGAGGAAGTGAAGAGGCTACTAAGCGAGCTAGATACCTCAAAGGCGATGGGGCCAGATAACATCTCTCCATGGGTCCTGAGAGAGGGAGAAGAGGACCTATGTGTACCCCTAACAACGATCTTCAACACATCTATCGAAACAGGGCAACTACCTGAGGTTTGGAAGACAGCAAATGTAGTTCCAATTTTTAAAAAAGGAGACAGGAACGTAGCACTAAACTACAGACCAGTGTCACTGACATGTATAGTATGCAAGGTCATGGAGAAGATAGTCAGGAGAAGAGTGGTTGAGCACCTAGAAAGGAATGAGCTTATCAACGACGGCCAACACGGTTTCAGGGACGGGAAATCCGGTGTCACAAACCTACTGGAGTTCTACGACAGGGTGACAGCAATAAGGCAAGAGAGAGAGGGGTGGGTAGATTGCATATTCTTGGATTGTAAGAAGGCGTTTGACACAGTTCCACACAAGAGATTAGTGCAGAAGCTGGAGGACCAGGCAGGGTTAACAGGGAAGGCACTACATTGGACAGGGAATACCTGTCAGGAAGACAGCAGCGAGTCATGGTACGTGGCGAGGTGTCAGAGTGGGCGCCGGTGACGAGCGGGGTTCCACAGGGGTCAGTCCTGGGACCAGTGCTGTTTCTGGTATTTGTGAACGACATGACGGAAGGAATAGACTCCGAAGTGTCCCTGTTTGCAGATGATGTGAAGTTGATGAGAAGAATTCAATCGGACGAGGACCAGGCAGAACTACAAAGGGATCTGGACAGGCTGCAAGCCTGGTCCAGCAACTGGCTCCTTGAGTTCAACCCCACCAAGTGCAAAGTCATGAAGATTGGAGAAGGGCAAAGAAGACCGCAGACGGAGTACAGCCTAGGGGGCCAGAGACTGCAAACCTCAATCAAGGAAAAAGATATTGGGGTGAGTATAACACCAGGAACATCTCCGGAGGCGCACATCAACCAAATAACTGCTGCAGCATATGGGCGCCTAGCAAACCTAAGAACAGCATTCCGACATCTTAATAAAGAATCGTTCAGGACCCTGTACACTGTGTACGTTAGGCCCATACTGGAGTATGCAGCACCAGTTTGGAACCACACCTAGCCAAGCATGTGAAGAAGCTCGAGAAAGTGCAAAGGTTTGCAACAAGACTAGTCCCGGAGCTAAGGGGTATGTCCTACGAGGGGAGGTTAAGGGAAATCGACCTGACGACACTGGAGGACAGGAGAGATAGGGGGGATATGATAACAACATATAAGATACTGAGAGGAATTGACAAAGTTGACAGAGACAGAATGTTCCAGAGATGGGACACAACAACAAGGGGACACAGATGGAAGTTGAAGACTCAGATGAATCACAGAGATGTTAGGAAGTATTTCTTCAGTCACAGAGTTGTCGGGAAGTGGAATAGTTTAGGAAGCGATGTAGTGGAGGCAGGCTCTATACATAGCTTTAAGCAGAGATATGATAAAGCTCATGGCGCAGGGAGAGTGACCCAGTAGCGGCCAGTGAAGAGGCGGGGCCAGGAGCTTTGAATCGACCCCTGCAACCACAACTAGGTGAGTACACACACACACACACGAAAGCAGACCGACACAAAAAAAATGAAACATGTCGTATTTCATTTTTACCATCCTAAATTGCAGTGTTTTCACAAGTTTGAAGTGTGGGGGCGTGACCTAAAAGCTAGGTAGGAACATGAGTCATAAACGTGAGGCACGAACGTGGGGTAGAAACGTGAGGCAGGAACGTGAGGCAGAAACGTGTCTCCGAGTTATCTTACCTGCTAAACTAGCACATCATGCAATATGATAATGAATCAACCACCTCTGTCCCCGTTAATGCAAGCACCACTACCACCAGGAAGAGAAGAACCTCTCACCGCTACCGCAATTAGGGTCACCACCACCACCACCAACTCCCACCCCCTATCACCATTTTCATCACAATCAACTACAACCATCACCACCACTACCATCTACCACCAAAAGCCAACACCTGACTAACAAAGCATCCACTACCAAAGTAACAGGAAAACACCTGCACGGTAGTAGAAAACTTACTGAAATCGGAAGAGCACTAGAAGCAACAACAGGCAATTATCAGCATCAGGATCAAAGTCAGTCATGCAAAAGCAGAGCGCTAAAAGTAGCAGCAGCAGCATTACGCAAGCGCAAGCACAGCATTAACCTTAGCGACAACAACAGAAAGCTTGAGTAACAGCAGTCAGGCAAAAGCCACATTAGTATAAAGACAGTAACAGCGTCAATAGCACAGCCGTAAGTAGTCGTACAGGAGAACATTAGCGAAAGCAGCAACACTAGGACAAAGAAATACAGCTGGAATGGCAACAGTAAAAATGGTATTAACAGCAAGAGAAGCAACAGCGGAAAGAGTAGCAGCAGAAAATGCAACATCATCATGAACAGCAACATTAATAGAAACAATATCAGCAATGGCAGCAAAAAAATACAATCAATAGCAAAAACAGCAGCAATAATGACAGGTAGATGCAAAAACACCAGTAATAATGAGAGACAAATGCAGAAACACCAGTAATTCTGACAGACAGATACAGAAACACCAGTAATAATGACAGATGCAGAAACAACAACAGCGGTAGACACACCAGCAGAAAATTGCTACAGCAGCAGTGATAGTAGCAGCTGCAGGACCAGCAAAAGCACAAAAGCAGCAGAAAAAGCAATAGAAACGGGAATAGAATCGACAGCAGCAGCAGATGCGCACACTCAAACGCGCGCGCGCGCGCTCTCAAACACACACACACACACACACACACACAGGCAATATTGATCTTTACACACGCAGGTTTTTACGACTGTATTACCTCGCAAAAAGTCCAGCTGGAAGGCGAATTTCTTGCGAAAATTTTGGCCATTTTTGTTGCGTGCTAAACTCCTCGTCTTTGCCCCGGGCTGCCCTTCAAAGTGCGCCTGTGTAGAGCTTCGCCTCTTCCAGCTTGTTTACAAACTTTCCACTTGTCAATATAGCTGCAAGTGAGCAAGTTGAGAACTAAATTCTGGGTGAAATACTGACTTGGATAGCTTTGCTTGCAGCATGATGATTTTTGTAGCAAGCGTTGAATAATAATCAGTTGGTTGTTTTGCTCTTCAGATATGACTAGAAAATAACCCAGAAATTGGAAGAAAGTAATTTGTGATATTTACATTAAACCATGATCTATGAGATCAGTCAGTTCTCATGTCAGTAAAAAAAAATGGTGTGTGTGTGAGTGTGTGTACTGCCCCCCCACACATTCACATAAAATAAAACTATTTCTAAAAAAATAAAAGTCAGTTGCATTAATACACACAAAACGTGTTTTCATGTGAGCTAGAAAAGATCCTGGCTTGTCGAGAAGTATGAAGCTATTGACAACTTGCAAAAGCTCTGCTTCGTTCTGTGCAGGACTTTTATCAAGTCTTGACCTGATAAAGCTCTAAACAGAGACGAACACTGTCTCAATAGAAGCTTGTTCTGCAAGTTGTCTTCCTGTCTTCATGCTATCAGGTGAAGTTAACAAAAGGAGCATCAGATAAAAAACTTTTTCAATCTTTAAATCCATAACTGCACAATACTTCCCAATAAAGACACTAATATACAGCTCAGGACATTTATTAAAAGACATCAATTAAAGTTACATGTATCAGGACTGAAGAAGCCACTCGTGGCGAAACGTTTCCTTTCATAAACGTCCCGAACAGTCCACAAGTGTCGTTTTCCCTTATCTTGTCTGTATCACTCTACCATTTGTTTATAATTCCCAATCAATTTCCAGAGGTCCCTACAGATACCTCCAGTAATTATATCAATAAAGGAGGTGAATCCACAAATTGGAAACAAAATCTGGCCTTTGTTTCAATCCGTAGTGGATTATTAAATTTATGGAGAAGTGTTGTACACGTCGGAATCATAGAGCAGATCAGGAACAGGAAGGAATCATGCTTCACCCAAGGGGAAGGAAGATCCAATTCACAAGATCAAGAACTTGTCACTAACATCAAGGCACCCACAGTGATGAGGGTCGTGTCCTGGAGCGTCAGTAAGTCATGAGGGGTAAATGTGTCCTCTCCCAAATGATGCTGTTACACAGCCGTGCACTCGCTGTTAGAAGCGGCGCCTGAATGTACTCTCCTAGAATGAAAACAAGGAAACTGTCTAGTTCAGACGTAATTACTGCAAGTGCATTTGACGTAACATTCGCCAAGCGAGCTTTAACAGGGTGGGGAACTGGGGATAATTACGATGGGAACCAGACTCAGCCATTGCTGGCAGTGGTTACGACTGCGGAGAGATATGGATATAGAGAGACGGGGGAGGGAGAGATGGATACAAAGAGAGGGGGTGAAGAGATGGATACAAAGAGAGGGGGAGAGATACATATAGAGAGGGGGGATGGAGAGATGGTTATAGAGGGGTTGGGAGAGATGGATATAGAGAGGGGGGACAGAGATGGATACAGAGAGACGGGACGGGGAGATGGTTACACAGAGAGGGGAGTAGAAGAGGAGAGGGAGAGGTGTGCAAGCAACACCATTGCATTTTCTTCCACGTGTGAATGAAATACCCTGAGCTCACGTACGCTGCGTTAACTCTCGTGAAAGTACAAATATGTTTATTAACACAAATAAACCCTGATTCTACCACAAGTAAAGGCCAAGTTAATTTGCTTAAAGTTAACGAGTTAAATGCAGGCATTTAATACGGATAGTTGAGTGCATAAATGACTACATTCTTGTGTACACAAGACAGTTCCCAGCAGACAGACTTCAAGAGGGGATTCCTTGATGAGCTGCGTAGGTCTCTGGAGTCAAGGAATTGGAGACATCCTCGGATTAATTCTACCTCTCATTTCCTAGGCGCTGTGCGACCCATGCGGGTTTAGCAATGCCCCACAATTATAATCAAATATAATGATATGTAACAAAAATTCCCGTTGAAGAGTTTCGGAACATAAGTGTTTGCAATTTTCAGGTCAGACGGTTGTCTATGGCATTATACACACTTTTCAGAGTTAATCACCAAATCCTTTTTGCCGAAATAAGTACACCAATCGTGTACTTATTTGTTCCTTTAACTTTTCAACTCTTACCTTCCTTCCCTCCCTCTCCCCCCCCTCCCTCCCTCCCTCCCCCCTCCCTCCCTCCCTCCCTCCCTCCCTCCCTCTCTCTCTCTCTCTCTCTCTCTCTCTCTCTCTCTCTCTCTCTCTCTCTCTCTCTCTCCTGCTCTTGCTAACGAGTAAACTTAATTTCAATCGTATGATTTCTCTATTGCTCCTTGACTTGCTCTGCCGTTCTCGTCGCTTGCTCTCTCTCTCTCTCTCTCTCTCTCTCTCTCTCTCTCTCTTTCACCGACCAGTTATGATGTAGAACGTACAACCCACCATCCATGACATTATTGCTATGAATAATTACCAAAAACAATTGGTTGTATTGCCATGAACGTATGCTTACACAAACCTTTTAACACTGGAGTCTCAAAGCTGTCGAAAGATATCTGTTTAATATTAAATAATTGATACCTACTCCTTCTCCATGACCCATACGGGTTTGGCGATTTTTTAACAACAACGACACCTGTTTCCAAATATGTCAATTACTACAAAAACAAACCACACATTTACCCAATACTTGTTAGCTATTGACAAATACCTGTAACCTGCTACTAATTACCCAACACCTGTACTACCAAAGACCTCTCACTTATTACCAAAAAAATAACTGTTATGAAAATTTTTTCATCTGCTTCCAGACACCTGTGGACTATCAAACGAACACCTTTCACTTACTACCAACCGCCTTTCACTAACTACTGTATCACTTACCTTCAAAAATACATCTTAGTGTCATTGCATCTGTATACCAGTATTAGAATCGTAAGTGAATGTACTGAATTTCACAATTTTCTCACTGTGGTTATTCTGCATAGTGTGATATATATATATATATATATATATATATATATATATATATATATATATATATATATATATATATATATATATATATATAAACAAAGCAATGGCGGACAAAGCAGACCAGCACTGATTGAAGCATCACAGTCGCTTCTGTAAGAATACATCTGACAGCCGTATTAGCAACGAGGCGGCGGTGTGTTAACCACAGCAAATGGCTTAATTCCTCCATATTTCTATCTTCCGGCGTAAAGGGATACACCAAAGAACGGTTTAATTTTGTCGGGGATCGGACTAGCCAGAGAGTTTTTGACCTGCGTTGTGACCTCTGCTAGGAGGATCTCTCCACTCTTCCCTAGACCTGGATTTACCAGTGTAACTTCCAGCAGAGCCAAGACGGAAATGACATAATTGCTTTGTAAATATTTAACGCTTGCATCGAGGCCAGTATTATTAGAAATGCTGGTGCTGCTATTTTTGCTGGCAGGATGCGCTTTATCTCTGGGCTTCATCAGTCAGTATCAGCATCCCTGGAGGAGATTTTATTTTCACTAGTAATTAATATGATCATCCCGACAGAGTTGCCGTCTACAATTTCTTTCCTCAGCTGAGCTCTGATTTTCTAGCTGTCGCCTATTGATCATTGTATGAAAACATAAAAAAGCGCTAAACCTGTGTTATAGAGCTTTATATACAAATAGTATTACATATATGGATTAGAATTTAACCCGTAGGGATCATACTGAGCCTGGGGAATGGAGGGAATCAGGCCTGATCCTAGGATAGGGAAAGTAGCTCAAAATCCTTGGATCTAAAGCTCAGCATATATGCTCCTTCTTTGTATGGAATTTTTCTCTTGATTTCTACCCCTAGTCTTTCCATCTCACGTCAGATATTCATTTTCCGTCAAAATCCTTCGGATAGTTAGAAAGCTGGCTTAGAATTATTTTGCCTATACCTAATCAATAACCATTATAGATGCTTGGAAAGATGAGAGAAATCTCACACACATGCGCCATATTTGTAATTGGTTGTCAATGGAGCTTCACGTCCAATATGTCCGACAAGTAACCGTGACGTCCATGCTTTATTTCAATAGGGGGAGATTGGTTTTTGTCCATTCGGAAACAGGAAAATGTCTGCTGGCGTGGATGTCAGACAAATGACACGTTGAGCAATGAAACATACGTGGACGCTCTAGTTCCGGGTGTCGGTGACTAAACAACCGCTGACCTCCTACTATATATTGTACTCATGGTAAAACATCTGTGTGTGTACAAGCGCAAGGCTTTCTAGCCTATTTAAAAAAAAGATCACTTAGCACCTAGGTGATAGTTATTAGTGAAATGGCCTAAAATGTAAGCCAACATTTGTACTGTTTTGTGTTTCAGGTTGGGAGTGTGCGGGGAACTGGGGTGGAGAGCAGGATCAGCGTCGTGGGGTCCAGGACCCTGCAGGGGGCCACCCTCACCTGCCAAGCACTCAACAACAACATCACCGAGCCTTCCTCCACTTCACTCACTATCAACGTCCTACGTGAGTATCCTGCGATGAAGAGGAAAAAGAGGGAGGGAGGGTGGAAGTGGGAACGACAGGGAAGGAAGCAAGTTCCACAACTTCGAGAGCGCTCTGACTAGGTCAATCAACTCAATATGCAATAAAATGTTCCAAACTCTCAGACGCATAATATAATACATATACACAGACACAGCTAAAGGTAACCCTTCAACCAAATAAAAATTAATTTGCACAATTTCAATAATAGTGTTTGTGCAACTATCCAGAGTCAGACTGAAAAAGCAGTTAATATTGAAAAAAATATTCTAAGATTTCGCTGATGTTACTTTTAGTGCTCTGGTAATAATACCACAATACCAACTTTGACTAAAATAAAAATATTGAATCCATAGGCAGTTTAAAAATTTGCCACTGTCAGTGGCAGGAGTACTTGCAAACAGGTGTCTATAGACGTGGCGTGTGCCCCCTACCCTCTTCCAGAACAGAATAACTTATTGTTCAGCTATAAGAACTAACTGGCATCCCACCTCCGTAGAATATACAAATTAATGTGGACCGATGGTTATAATAGGCGTATTTTTTTTAAAGGGGTGGAATGGCAAGCCAGCGGAAGGCCTCGGTCAGATGACCAAAAGCTCCAGCTGCTGGTCATCATATGACTAAGACCCGCGTCAAGAAAAACTTGTCCTGTTTCCTGACGAACCTACCTAACCTAAGAGTCACTTAAAGTGTATTGTATTTGATCAAACACTAAATTTGGAAGGAGGATTAATCCTCCATCCGCTAATCACGACCCGATCTCAACTACAGTATACCTGGAGGATGTTCTGGGGGTCAATGCCCCCGCAGCCCTGTCCATGATCAGGCCTTTTCCTCTCCCTCTTCCCCCTTCACAACTGGATCCAGAAACAGACTAACAGTAACAGAATTCCACGTTCTCTTACCAGGAGTGGAGACGGATAAGATCTTCTGGATGGAGGGAGAGGGGGAGGGTAAGGAGGAAAAGAGAGGGAAAAAAACGCTGAAATATTTGAGTAAAGAAAAATGGAGAGGCAAAATAACAAGGTAAAAGTCGAGAAAATAGAGGAGACGGACAAATTAGAAAGGGAAGGAGAGCTGATGGATGTAAGAAGAAATATCAATGAGAACGAAACGTAAGGCAAGAGAAAGGGAAAAAGGGGAAAGGAGAACGGAAGAGACTGCAGAACACCAGAGAAAGAGGGAGAATAGAACAGAGGAAAGGAGAGCGGGAGTAAAGGAAGGAGAAAGAGGAAGAAGGGATGGAAGAAGCCATTTTTACCTGACAAGATATGAACGGATTATTTCAGAGCACTCATCTAGCTCCCTCACCGCCAACCTTGTCTGTGCTGTTGAAGGCGGTGAGGGAAGAGCGAGAGGGATGGAAGATGGGAACTGGAAGGAGGAAGTTAAGAAAGGACAAGAGAAACTAAGAGGTTACAAGGGATAAACAAAGTGGAATTAAAAACTAATTCCCTACACAGGAAAACTCAAAACAGAATTGTTATTATTATTCCCGAAGAAGCGCTAAATCCGTAAGGGTCATATAGTGCCTGAGGAATGAGAGGGGATCAGGTGCAGACAAAAAAAAAAAAAAAAGAGGGAAGGGTGGCTCCATTTCTTTGGATCAAAAATCTTTTGCCACCACCATCATGGTGCTCCCCTGAGAAGGGTTTTAGTCACGATCTCTCTCTCTCTCTCTCTCTCCCTCTTTTTCTCTTTCTCGATCTCCTTTACCGATCTCTCTCTCTCTCTCCCAGAATGAAAGGCGAGAGAAAATTTGCAACTAAAACTATCACTTTCCAGAAAAGTAACATTGGCCAGGGAAGAACCAGAACTGCTAATCTCCACCACAGTTACGGCATCATAGAGGTGTATATTTCTAATCCACCCTACAGTGCAACGCCAAACCGGAACACGTTTTTTTTTTTTTAATTAGTAAATTCGGGTACATGATTAATGTGCAACAACCCAATTCTATATGACAGTTACACTGTGGTAAAAAGGAATATTAGTTGTGTTTCCTAGACAAGTTTCATTATACGTGATGGCTTTCGTACATTTTATTTTTTAACACGTCGGCCGATTCCCACCAAGGCAGGGCGGCCCGAAAAAGAAAAACTTTCATCATTCACTCCATCACTGTCTTGCAAGAAGCATGCTTACACTACAATTATAAAACTGCAACATTAACACCCCTCCTTCAGAGTGCAGACACTGTACTTCCCATCTCCAGGACTCAAGTCCCGTCTGCCGGTTTCCCTGAATCCCTTCATAAATGATACCTTGCTCACACTCCAACAGCAAGTCAAGTATTAAAAACCATTTATATCCATTCACTTCTATCATATACGCTCACGCATGCTTGCTGGAAGTCCAAGCCCATCGCACATAAAACCTCCTTTACCCCCCTCCCTCCAACTTTTCCTAGGCCGACCCCAACCCCGCCTTCCATCCACTACAGATTTATACACTCTCGAAGTCATTCTATTTTGTTCCATTCTCCCTACATGTCCGAACCACCTCAACAACCCCTCCTCAGCTCTCTGGATAATAGTTTTGGTAATCCTACACCTCCTCCTAATTTCCAAACTACGAATTCTCTGCATTATATTCACACCACACATTGCCCTCAGACATGACATTTCCACTGCCTTCAGCCTTCTCCTCGTTGTAACAATCATCACCCATGCTTCACACCCATATAAGAGTGTTGGTATAACTATACTCTCATACATTCCCCTCTTTGCTTACACGGACAAAGTTCTTTGTCTCCACAGACTCCTAAGTGCACCACTCACCCTTTTCCCCTCATCAATTCTATGATTCACCTCATCCTTCATAGACTCATCTGCTGACACGTCCACTCCTAAATATCTGAATACACTCACCTCCTCCATACTCTCTCTCTCTCATCTGATATCCAATCTTTTGTCACCTAATCTTATCCTCATCACCTTACTCTTTCCTACATTCACTTTTAATTTTCTTCTTTTACATACCCTACCAAACTCATCCACCAACCTCTGCAACTTCTCTTCAGAATCTCCCAAAAGCACAGTGTCATCAGCAAAAAGCAGCTGTGACAACTCCCACTTTATGTTAGATTCTTTATCTTTTAATCCCACACCACTTGCCAAGACCCGCGCATTCTCTTCTTTACAACCCCATCTATAAATATATTGAACAGCCATGGTGACATCACACATCCTTGTCTAAGGCCTACTTTTACTGAAAAATAATCTCCCTCTCTCCTACATACTCTAACCTGAGCCTCACTATCCTCGTAAAAACTCTTAGCTGCTTTCAGTAACCTACGTCCTATTCCATACACCTGCAACATCTACATTGCCCCCTTATCCACCCTGTCTTACGCCTTTTCCATATCCATGAATGCCTCAAAAACCTCCTTACCCTTATCTAAATACTGTTCACCTGTATGTTTCACTGTAAACACTTGGTCTACACACTCCCTGCAAATCCTAAAGCCTTCTTGTTCATCTGCTATCCTACTCTCCGTCTTACTCTTAATTCTTTCAATAATAACTACAATACACTTTATCAGGTATACTCAACAGACTTATTCCCCTATAACTTTTGCACTCTTTTTTTTGTCCCCTTTGCCTTTATACAAAGGAACTATGCATGCTCTCTGACAATCCCTAGGTACCTTACCCTCTTCCATACATTTATTAAATAATAGCACCAACCACTCCAAAACTATATCCCCACCTGCTTTTAACATTTCTATTTTTATCCCATCAATCCCAGCTGCCTTACCCAGTTTCATTCTACCCACTGCCTCACGAACTTCCCTCACACTCACAATTGGCTCTTCCTCACTCCTACAAGATGTTATTCCTCCTTGCCCTATACACGAAATCACAGCTTCCCTATCTTCATTAGATTTAACAATTCCTCAAAATATTCCCTCCGTCTTCCCGATGCCTCTAACTCTCCATTTAATAACTCTCCTCTCCTATTTTTAACTGTCAAATCCATTTGTTCCCTAGGCTTTCTCAACTTATTAATCTCACTCCAAAACTTTGGTGAGATGTTGATAACATCTCACCCACTCTCTCATTTGCTCTCTTTTTACATTGCTTCACCACTCTCTTAACCTCTTTTTTTCTCTCCATATACTCTTCCCTCATTGCATCACTTCTACTTTGTAAAAACCTCTCATATGCTAACTTTTACTCCCTTACTACTCTCTTTACATCATCATTCCACCAATCGCTCTTCTTCCCTCTCGCACCCACTCGCCTGTAACCACAAACTTCTGCTGAACACTCTAACACTACATTTTTAAAGCTACCCCATACATCTTCGACCCCATTGCCTACACTCTCACTAGCCCATCTATCCTCCAATAGTTGTTTATATCTTACCCTAACTGCCTCCTCTTTTAGTTTATAAACCTTCACCTCTCTCTTACTTGCTGCTTCTATTTTCCTTGTATCTCATCTACCTTTTACTCTCACTGAAGCTACAACTAAAAAGTGATCTGATATATCTGTGGCCCCTCTATAAACATGTACATCCTGAAGTCTACTCAACAGTCTTTTATCTACCAATACGTAGTCCAACAAACTACGGTCATTACGCCCTACATCATATCTTGTATATTTATTTTTCCTCTTTTTCTTAAAATATGTATTACCTTTAACTAAACCCCTTTCTATACAAAGTTCAATCAATGGGCTCCCATTATCATTTACACCTGGCACCCCAAACTTACCTACCACACCCTCTCTGCATGTTTCTCCTACTTTCCCCTACCAAAATTACTCTCTCACTTGGTTCAAAAGTTCCTATACATTCGCTTAACATCTCCCAAAATTTCTCTCTTTCCTCTACACTCCTCTTTTTTCCAGGTGCATACACACTTGTTATGACCCACTTTTCGCACCCGACTCTTGTTTTAATCCACATAATCCTTGAATTTATACATTTATATTCTCTCTTCTCCTTCCATAACTGATCGTTCAACATTATTGCTACCCCTTTCTTTGCTCTAACTCTCTCAGATACTCCTGACTTAATCCCATTTATCTCTCCCCACTGAAACTCGCCTACCCCCTTCAGCTTCGTTTCGCTTAGGGCCAGGACATTCAACTTCTTTTCATTCAAAACATCAGCAATCATCTCTTTCTTATCATCTGCACTACATTCACGCACATTCAAACATCCCAGTTTTATAAAGATTTTCTTCTTCTCTTTTTTAGTAATGCATACAGGAGAAGGGGTTACTAGCCCATTGCTCCCGGCATTTTAATCGCCTCATACGACACGCATGGCTTACGGTGGAAAGAAGAATAAGAGCTATTAAGAAAAAGAAGAAAAACCCAGATGTGTGTATATATAAGCATGTGCATGCCTGTGTAGTGTGACATAAGTGTAAGTAGAAGTAGCTAGATATACCTTTATCCAGCGTATTTATGAGACAGAAAAAAGACACCAGCAATCCTACCATCATGTAAAACAGTTACAGGTTTCTGTTTCACACTCACTTGGCAGGACGGTAGTACCTCCCTGGGTGGTTGTTGTCTACCTTTGAAATGAAATTTGTCAGCCAGGGTTGGAAGACTTCAGTAGGGTGATTAGAATACCGTCAAGCATTCCACTGTGGGTTCATTAGGTGGGTTGATCTCCAAAGGTTTCGTTCCAGCAGGAAAACAGTTACTATTACTTGGAAATTACAGTCTCTGTCTCTGTTGCTACACTCTGAGTAAGGTGTCACTGTTATCATAACTCAAGAGGTTGACCCAGTACCATTAAGTACCATGTATAAGTAGAATGTAGAGCATTGCCTGGAGCATGTATGCCTGTTAGCACCCAGGGATTTACTGAGCTGTCAGAAGTATCCCAAAAATATTGTTAAAATATAGAGACAGTTGAAATAAATCTTGAGTGAAGACCCCAAACGGTTGTTTGTCAGTCTCAAGATAACTGCTGCTTTGTAGTAGATTTTTCTACCTCATTAATTCTCTTGTTAATTATCGGTTACATAAACATCTACCAGAACTCAAAAATTTATGTTAGGATCACTAGTTTCATTAAATGTAACTTTCTCTAATATCTCTAATACGAAACAGTGCAAAGAATAAATAGATTTCAAGGCATGAATAACAGTTACAGACTCGCTTTAAATGCTAAAACGGCATTTAAAGCTCTTAACACAAGAAAAATCATGGTAGAAATATTCCAGGTATACATACACAATGACTAATACCAGGAAAGAAGACTTCAAACCCAGAAACTGCATTAGTCTTAAAGTCGTCAGTGAAACCAGGAATCCAGTTCCCCGTGAAGAGGGTAGTATGTTATTTTTTAGGTTATCGTCTACACGAGGTTTTTGAAGAAATTAATCTAGGTTTAAAAACATTTAAAAAAAAATCTCGGTTAATAACCCATGTATCGGTAAAGAACAGTAACCTACAAAAAGCTACGTTCTAATACTTTTTACTAACCATGAGACGTTGAAGGAAAGAATCATTTATGTATGTATGATAGAAAAACGGGCGATGAAAACCCGCGTGGGCAAAAACATTGATTAGCCACCGGTGACTCATTAACACAATGGCAGTTCCCTCTGAGGGTCAACACTGTGTAGCCTTGGACACCTAAAAGATCCACAGAAGGCACACATGAAGCCTGAAGGGATTAGAGATGAACTCTTTCTAGTTTCTGGTGAAAGACAGTCCCAAGAAAGTGGATCTTCCCTTTTGCCACTGGAAGATCTGATACTCTTCTCTGTTCTAATTGGCAAAAAAAATCAGATTTCAAAACTTGTAAGAATCACAATCCCAAGAACACGTTATATAATTTTCATGACCGCGGAAAAGACAGACAAACACACACACACACACACACACACACACACACACACACACACACACACACACACACACACACACACACACACACACACACACACACACACAAAAAAAAAAAAAAAAAAATTATTGATCCTTGTATTTGGGGCAACATGACAATTAAAAAGAAAAAGTAAAATTTTGATCATTAAATTACACTAGAGGAACTTGAAATCTATATGGCTGACATGCTTGAAGATCAATAACAGAATTGGTCACAGGGTAAGAACTCTACCCAGACTCTTGAATTATCAACCTTCACAGCACTGTCACTCCCTAACTCCAATATATTCTCGGAATATCGCATGAGGTCAAGGACACTGATCTACGGGGCCATTGAAAACACACGAATCCTCAACACCCGCAAGGGCCAACATCTCACTTATTCGAGTGTTCTCAAGAGAGAGAACCTTTGCAATCTCTGCAAGGAAGCTACCATACGATTTGTCATGTCTTTTATTATTCCCATTCATAAGTGGATACAACAGCGCTATGTGCATAACAACAGTGTGACTTGCAAATGATCCAAGTCTGACCGAAATGTCGGCAAAAGCTTCTCTTTCTTATGTGCGGGTTATTTGTATATCCATACACTCATGTTACTATTAGGACCCATGTCAAGTCACGCCTGCCGGGACTACAAGAGTCCGAAGTCCCAAGATCTGCTGATGAAGACCCAAGAGGACGCCTGTTGATGAAGATGCGAAGCCAGAAGACTCTCCCCATCTGGGGAGCCACATCAAGAGAGAAGAAGAAGTTACCCCCCACCCGGGGGGCCCCAAGAAAGAAGACAGAAGAAAGAAGAAGATGACCGACACCCTCTACCCAGGGGGCCAACGCCCAGTCACCATTTGGAGAAGACCCGGGCCGGTTGTACCGGCGAACCTACAACAACAACTACTAGGAACCTTCCTCCCGCTACGGCAGAGGCGGAGCTCCTGCTGCCTGGAATCTCACCTTGGCCCCTAAAACAGTCAAGACGAAACTGGAAGTGACCTTTTTAAATCATGCCTGCCTGCCTACCTGCTTGCCTACCTGCCTACCTGCCTGCCTGCCTGCATATATGTCTGCCTGTCTGAGTGCGTGCCTGCTTCTCTACTTGTCTCATCAGTCTCATTCTAGGAATCAAATCTCCAAACAAGTATAACTTAAACCTTCCCAGTTTCAAATCTGTTAACCATCCATTCCCCAGGGGTTGCGTGACCCTTACGGGTTTAGTGTTTCTCCATTAATATAGACAAGAATAATAATAAAAATAATAAAACTACTACTACTACTAATAATAATAATAATAACTACCCTCTTCTGCACTAGATTAAAGCAGTTTGGGTTAAGTTAGGAGAAGGATAGACGGATAGAGAAGAAGAAAGTGGTGGAGGAAGACAGTGGTAAGAAAAGAAGTTGGAATTGAGGAAAAGAACGTGAGGCGGAGGGAAAGAAGAGAGATGGAAGGGGAAAGAGAGATGGAAGGGAAGGAAAAGAAGAGAGTTGGAGGTAAGTAGATGAGATGTTAGACGGATTGAGGACTTTAGAAAGAGAGGGGTGGGAGGGGAGGGAAAACAGGAAGAAAAGGTGAAAGAATTAATGAGGGAGACAGAAGCAGGAAGGAAAGGAAGGAAATTGAAGCTTGGAAAAGTTTAGAGAGATAAAGAGGAAATTCATCGTTTTCTGAAGAAAGCAGAGAGTGGAAGAGGCACTGGAGATGAAACAATAATGGAGAGAGGAAACTGGCAAGGGAAGGAAAAAAAAGGATTAAGGACAAAAAAAGAGAAAGTTACAGAAGAGAAGAAAGAGGAGGCGAGAGAAAGGGAGAAATTGTATATTGAATAAGATACAGAGGAAGAATTAACAACCTTCCCAAGCAACAGAGAAAGGAAAAATTGAGATTGAGAGAGAGAGAGAGAGAGAGAGAGAGAGAGAGAGAGAGAGAGAGAGAGAGAGAGAGAGAGAGAGAGAGAGAGAGAGAGAGAGAGAGAGAGAGAGAGAGAGAGAGGAGAGAGAGAGAGAGAGAGAGAGAGAGAGAGAGAGAGAGAGAGAGAGAGAGAGAGAGAGAGAGAGAGAGGAGAGAGAGAGAGAGAGAGAGAGAGAGAGAGAGAGAGAGAGAGAGAGAGAGAGAGAGAGAGAGAGAGAGAGAGAGAGAGAGAGAGAGAGAGAGAGAGAGAGAGAGAGAGAGAGAGAGAGAGTGGCGTGTGCTGAGGCTGTGGACTGACACCATCACTTTCCGGTACTAGCTGTAGCCCAGCAGGGAAGGGACGGTCCAATGATCATAAAGAACATGGAAAGAAAAAACATATGTACACATACACGCATGCACAAACATATATATGTACGCAGAGTTTAGATGCAGGGCCAGGAGCTGAGACTCCACCCCAACAATAAATGGATTTATACAATGGGTGAGAGTATACGCATCCAAATATTGACAGGGAAGGGAGACAAGTAAGGGAAAACAGGTGTAGGTTTTAGACACAGATTAGCTGTAGTGGTGTAACGAAGTAGTTCTTTAGTGTCAGGACGGTTGAGAGGTGAAATAAGTCGGATGATGAAGTAGTGATGCAATCTGATACACTGCTTCAAGAGTATATATGATAAACCTCACGAGGTCAGAAATCAGTAACGTCGATAGAAGTGGCTTAGGTGGTGGGTTGCTAGGTGCCATGTCTCGACCCACCAAAACGCAACTCAGCAAATACTGTCAGGTGAATATACACACCTGGGAGGAGAATAACTGCTGACAACATACATGGAGTGAGAATAGTTAATTTGTATTGCGCTAAGCATATTCCCAGAAGTACATAACAGTGACATTACGGCTCAAGCATATACAGTACTAGCTAACCTAAGAAGTGCTTTGTGTGTCCTCATCAATGACATTTTATGGAATACACATATTTAACGTTAGTCTCCTCTTGGAGAAGAGCTATCACAGAGCCCACAGCTGACGAAGCATGTCTAGAAACTACAGACGATCCTCTGGTTCAAGAGGACCAGAGTGGACTTATTAAGGAATACATCCTGGAAACACAAGAAGAGATGAAGTTTATGGGGTACATGATTATGATACGATACCACTCTTAAAATATTAGATCAAATGCACAGGAACAAGAGAATTTTGATGCAGGAAAAGGGAGTCATGGATACAGATAATTGCAAAAGATGCAATGAAGCTGCAAAACATTAAAATCAGTTTTTTTTTTAGTTTCTGTTATACGAAGAGATGGCAGAGACATTATCGTTCCTGTGGCCAGAAATCAGTAAAGTCGGTTGATAACAATTAAGAAGTGGGATCAACAGCTGTGACTCGATCCCTGAAATGCAACACAATCTTTCCAAGTTATTCCTCCCACCCAAACAACGAGAGATGTATTATTAGTGGCAATAGCGACTAAAAACGGTGAAGGATTTGGCTTGATTTCATTTTGGGACATGGTGAAGGAAAATCGAACTAAGCACAATTATTCCTTTCCCACATTCAAATCTATAACCTCTAGCAAATTCCACTCTCTCAAATCCTCATCCCTCTTTCCTTGCACCAGCCACAAATACCTACGCATATAATGCACCCCTGTCATCTACCATTAAAAATTTGGCAAGAAAACTATTACTAGTGATAATGGTGATGGTAATTAGTAAAGACCCGAAGAAATAATTACCTGATAAAAATATCCTTTAGAGGTACGAACACGCCTCATGACACTAATCCGAAAAGGAATATTAACGTTTCGCCGACTACTTTCAACCACATCTTATGCCCAGCGACGACCTGGGACTTCACGGAAATGGAAAAATGTTGTATCATTATTTTGTTAAAGAAAATGTAAACTAAGGGAAGTACGTATATTTAAAAGCCGGAAGAAAGTGTTCCACGCTCCAGAGATTACGCTTTTGAAACCAGACGTGTCATGTCTTAATTAAAGAAGCATAAACATAAACAAGCACCTCGCCGCCTCTGGCTTTCGCAGATGACGTATCCTCAGCACAAACATCTTCACTCCGAAGTACGCCGCCTGCCTCTCATCTTTCCTCTGAAGACAGTCTTCATCTTTCCCCAGAAGGGCGCCGTTTGCTCCTCTGCCTTACAGCAGGTGGTTCGTTAACACGCCTACACTCCCGTAACAGACTTCAATACCATCGATATATCTTATCGAAGAACTCTCTCTCCCTCACCCTCTTTCTCTCGCTCTCTGTCTCCCCTTCTCTCTCCCAAACTTCTCGTCAAATGGAAAATTAATTAGGTGCATCCGCTGGCAAGATGAAAAGCTGATGTCATTAGGCCAAAGACAGGAGCCTCAGAGTGAGAGCGTCTGAGAGCATAACGTTGAAACAATGCGTCTGGAGCACCAGGAAGAGCAGGAAGGTCTCCTTTGTAATCCCATAATGTCCCAAACGTGACGTGAAAAAATTATGCCAAAAGTGGATCTTAACTGTCGCTTAAGCCTCGAATTACAAATATTTGTGAGAGAACTTTAAAATTGAGGGAAAGAGATCATTATTTTCTACTTAGCTAGATTAGTAGATGTCAGCCTTACTTCTTCGCTCTAGTTGCTGTTGAATTGGTCACGACTGTTCCGAGGTCAGCAAAAGGGAAGTAGGGAAAGGCGGAGGCAAAGGAAGGTAAGGAGAATGGGAGGCAAATGAAGGAGAAGTGGGAAAGAGATAGACAAAATATCAAATATTTCATAAACGCGCCTATGGATTACCCCTATTTTATTACTTCGGGAGACTAACAACAATGGAGTAAGCTTGTTTAGTATACTTCTTCTTAATGGAAAAGAGAGGAAGAAGTGGATAACGATAAGGAGATAATGAGAAGGCACGAGGATTCGGGTGTGGCTGGTGAAATCAAGTTTAATATTTTTAATATTTAAGTTCCCAGACATTTGTTCGATGGAAGAAGACACATTAATTTATTAGATAATGGTATACCAACAGAAACTATACTAATACAGACAGGTAGAATTGCCGCTACCATCTCTCACAGGATCAGGCCCAGGATCACTGGGGTGTCTTGCCATTGTACAGCATTTCATTTAGAACTAAGCCGTGTTTCTCATTCAGCTTGTGTAGGCTAGATTCACCCTCCGCTAACCGAGACCCGGTGTCTGACCAGTCAGGCTGTTGGTGAGCGGTAAAAAGGGTAGCTTATCAAATAAGTCAACCCATCAGAGAGATCATCAAGGCAACCAATGGGAGACACATGATGGAGCGTGAGGGGTCTCTACTCCGTTCCTTTTGGTGGAATAAACTATTTGTTGCAGAAACATTGCAGGATCTTAAGGGAGTCTATAATAATAACAATAATTATAAAAATAATAATAATAATAATAATATTATTATTATTATTTTTTATTATTATTATTATTAAATTTGAAAACAAGAGTTGAAATAATATTGGTAAGGAATTCAAGGATACAGATTTTCTTGACACCTACACAACATTATCGTCAGTTTCTTAAAACCTGCAGCTTAATCAAGTCTTATTTTATTTCAAGTTAAGCTAATTAATGTTGGGTTACGTAAACTTAGTTAAGTGAACATTTAACCATACGAAAGGAAATTGAAAACAGATTGCTATATGTTTGACAAATGGGTGGCCCAGGAAAACAGGTAGGTTCAAATCTGAACGTAATGGGATAGGCAAAACGAAGATTACACACCGGAGAGGGAAAACACAGGAAAATGTAATGATGCAAAATTATTGCAACCTTTCAACACCATAGAACAGAGCAGGAGGTATTTAACGTCATTTCACTTTCACAAAACTTCTGTTCTACTGGACAATCAAACTACTAAACATGAGGCAAACAGGTACCACTATTTACCTATTCGGCACGACACACACACACACATTATATATATATATATATATATATATATATATATATATATATATATATATATATATATATATTTATGTATGTGTGTGTGTACACACCTATTTGTACTCACCTATTTGTGGTTGCAGGGGTCGAGTCATAGCTCCTGGCCCCGCCTCTTCACTGATTGCTACTAGGTCCTCTCTCTCCCTGCTCCATGAGCTTTATCAAACCGTCTTAAAACTATGTATGGTTCCTGCCTCCACTACGTCACTTTCTAGGCTATTCCACTTCCTGACTACTCTATGACTGAAGAAATACTTCCTAACATCCCTTTGACTCATAGGAGTCTTCAACTTCCAACTGTGACCCCATGTTTCTGTGTCCCCTCTCTGGAACATCTTGTCTCTGTCCACCTTATCTATTCCTCGCAATATTTTATATGTCGTTATCATGTCTCCCCTAACCCTCCTGTCCTTTAGTGTCGTCAGGCCGATTTCCCTTAACCTTTCTTCGTAGGACAATCCCCTTAGCTCTGGGACTAGTCTTGTTGCAAACCTTTGCACTTTCTCTAATTTCCCGACGTGCTTGACCAGGTGTGTGTGTGTGTGTGTGTGTGTGTGTGTGTGTGTGTGTATAACTATTATTACAGTACTTAGCAGATGTGGCTTGGGTTTAGGATTTTACTGGTTATTTTTCGGGTCGAGTAATATATTTATTATATCAGCCTTAAAAACATAAATGTCACTGGTAAAATCTTGGGTGGAATTTCAAACGCCACTTTTGAGGAAAGTGTGAGAGGTACCTTTTAGTAAGAGTCTTGTTGTAAGGGCCTTGTCCTGATGACCTTGTTGTAAGGGCCTCGTCGTCTTCTAGTTCTGAGAACCTCGTGCTGAGGACACTGATTTAAGGGCCTTATTCAGAAAACCTTAAATTAACCCGTTTTTTTTTTAACCTTTAAAATTTTAAATAAAATTTCATTGATTTCAACGCTTAGCTCCATGTAAGGTGCTCTCCTAACCCCAGGATGTGATTCACTTCAAACTTAATATACGCCGAGAGGTGTTGTTTCTCAGTGTACGTATGCTGAAAGTTTACTTCAGTTCCTATTTAAGGGATTATTCTTGACTGATGGAGAACACGTGACATGCAGTCTTAATGACTGATTGACTGGTCCAGTTAACCATTCAATCAACCGCAACAGTTGGCTAACACCGGTTAGTAATACCTGGAAACTGTGAGGTCGCTAGTGCCCAGGAGTCTATTTTTTTCCCTTCATGTCGGAGGCATTAAAGTTGAAAACATGATTCAGTCTTGCTGGTTTGTTCCTCTCCTCACACTCTCCTCGTGTCCCTGACATGCCGACACATAAAATTTTCCACGCCTGCCTTTATCAGATTAGCCCTCCGCGTGTCTGACCCTCAGTGTGGTTCCCGGTTCTCCCAGTCCATTTCCTCATGGGTGAATGCGAGTGGTAGAGAAAAATACTGAAAATTCTGAGAGGGGGTACCTCTGTAAAGCAAGCAGGACCTTCGCCTTTGTGCGAACCTTTGCTGCTTTAAGGTGCTTGAATTCATTGTCTGATACATTCTGAGAGAGAAAGAGAGAGAGAGAGAGAGAGAGAGAGAGATTGGGCGGGGGGGGGGGGAAACTTAATTACACACCGTTGAATAAATCCCAGAAGTGTTCTAAGGGGAGTCGGTAATGGGGTGGAGGAAGCAGTACTGGTGATTGCTTCTGTCCGCCCCTATCCTTGCTGCCTGCCCTACATGCCTGCCATCCCTGCCTCTTCTGCCGGCACTGCCCTGTCTTGTCCTACCTTCCTGTCCACTCCAGAACTGCCCTACCCTTCCTTGCCAGCCATTCCTTTATGTCCAGGATGCTTTGACTGTCCGGTCTATTTACCTGCCAGTCTGCCTTTCTCTCCTCCCTCCATCCCTCCCTCTAGTACCATCATCTTTTACCTCTTTTCTGTCTCTCTCTCTTTAGATTTAGTATTTGGAGTTCGCAAGGTGACAAGTCCAAAAAACACAGAAACAACGCTTTGCAATTGCTTGGAGGTGTTTAAACATCCTGAAGGTATCACAAAGAGAAACATATACTCTGTACAATTGGTACTGCCGAGCTAAAGTAATTCCAGTGTCATCGTGAGAGCAGAAAGAATGGAGACTAGTGTGTGTTGTAACCAGTTTTTATTTTATCGGGCTCAATCAGAGTTCCTGTGTTCGTTCGTTAACAGTTGTCAAAGGCATTTGTCGATAAACACTTGGCCTGTGTGTGTGTACTCACCTAGTTGTGGTTGCAGGGGTCGATTCACAGCTCCTGGCCCCCGCCTCTTCACTGGTCGCTACTAGGTCACTCTTCCTGTTTGTGAGCTTTATAAGAACATAAGACAGAAGGAATACTGCAGCAGGCCTACTGGGCCATTCTAGTCAGGTCAGTCACATTCACTTAACGGAGGAGCACGGCATCTGACCTACTAGCACAAGCTAGTCAGGTCCAACTTACACTCACCCACACCCACTAGTTTATAAGCTTTATCATACCTCTTCTTAAAAAGCTATGTATGGATCCTGCCTCCACTACATCACTTCCCAGGCTATTCCACTTCCTGACAACTCTGTGACTGAAGAAATACTTCCTAACATCCCTGCGATTCATCTGAGTCTGCAGCTTCCAACTGTGACCCCTTGTTGCTGTGTCCCATCTCTGGAACATCCTGTCTCTCTCCACCTTGTCAATTTCTCTGTGTTTTATATGTCGTTATCATATCCTCCCTATCTCTCCTGTCCTCCAGTGTCGTCAGGTCGATTTTCCATAAATTCTCCTCGTAGGACATACCCTTTAGCTCCGGGACTAGTTTTGTTGCAAACCTTTGCACTTTTAGTTTACTTACGTGCTTGGCTAGGTGTGGGTTCCAAACTGATGCTGCATACTACAATAATGGCATAGCGTACACAGTGTACAGGGTTCTGAATGATTCCTTATTAAGATGTCGGAATGCTGTTCTTAGGCTTGCTAAGTCAGCAGTTATTTGGTTGATGTGCGCCTCAGAAGATGTGCCCGGTGTTATACTCACCCAAAGATCCTTTTCTTTGAGTGAGGTTTGGAGTCTCTGGCCCCCTAAACTGTACTCCGTCTGCGGTCTTCTTTGCCCTTCCCGATCTTCATGTCTTTGCACTTGGTGGCGTTGAACTCAAGGAGCCAGTTGCTGGATCAGGCCTGCAGCCTGTCCAGATTCCTTTGCAGTTCTGCCTGGTCAGATTGAATTATTCTCATCAGCTTCACATCATCTGCAAACAGGGACACTTCGGAGTCTATTTTTGTTTTAGGTTCGCCGGTACATCCGGCCCGGATCTTCTCCAAATGGTGACCCGGCGACGGAGTCTATTCCTTCCATCATGTCGTTCACAAATACCAGAAACAGCACCGGTCCTAGGACTGACCCATGTGGAACCCCGCTCGTCACAGGCTCCCACTCTAACACCTCGCCACGTACCATAACTCGCTGTTGTCTTCCTGACAGGTATTCCCTGATCCATTGCAGTGCTTTCCTTGTTATCCCTGCCTGGTCCTCCAGCTTTTGCACTAATCTCTTGTGTGGAACTGTGTCAAACGCCTTCGTACAGTCCAAGAAAATGCAATCTACCCACCCCTCTCTCTCTTGTTTTATTGCTGTCACCCTGTCATAGAACTCCAGTAGGTTTGTGACAGAGGATTTCCCTGTGTCACAAACCTACTGGAGTTCTATGATAGGGTGACAGCAATAAGACAAGAGAGAGAGGGGTGGGTAGATTGCATTTTTTGTGTGTATACTCACCTATTTATGGTTGTAGGGGTCGAGTCACAGTTTGTTGTGTGTGTATGTGTGTGTGTGTGTGTGTGTGCAAGCGTGCATGTGCGTACGTGCGCGCGCGCTTGTAAAGCTAGGAAGCGCATTGCAGCAAGTCCAGAAGGACATGCATAGTCTACAGAACATGTGCAAGAAGTTCAGGAAACAAGGGGAAAGTCGGTGAGGCAAGAGGATGGCAAGCTCTCAACATGCGCTGTGTGCACGACCAAACATCCTTCAACAAACATTTCGGTCTTACATATGCTCGCCTGCATGTTCGCGTGTGCTTGTGCGCGTTTGTGCAAGTGCGAATGAGTTGTTTATTGGTGTATGATTATAACTGTCGCTTCAGTTACTAACCACTTATTAGAGGCGAGTTATGTTTGAACTTCAGCACTTGGGTTCATCTCTAGACATTCGTTTGGCTGACGTTGAATGTTTCTCTTCTGTGGCTTCCGTGGTTATCGTACTCATTTCCCAAGCTGTGTACACTCTCAATCTCCAGTGGTTGATAGAAGCTTGGATGTGAGAGTACTCTCTCTCTCTCTCTCTTTCTCTCTCTCTCTCTCTCTCTCTCTCTGTGATAAGCGGATAAAGCCTCCTTTTCTCTTTGCATTGAATAATTCACCCGGGTTTAGCGCATCATATTTAAATTATTAATATCCTTATATCAGTTAACGTGGGTAAAATGTAGCTTCCACATCTCTTGCATTTGGTTACTACTATAGTATTGTAGACGTTTTCCGAGATCCCTAAGTTCAACTGCATATTGCATTTGCATTCAAGCCCCCTTGTCCCGCTTGGTCCCCTGGAGAATGTTTCTTATTCTGACCAGTCTACCTGTTTCCGGAAGAATCTTTTATGTGGTGATCCAACCCATGTACATAAAGTTAGTTTTCCAATACAAAACAGAATGTGATATTTTGCTAGTTCTGGATATAGACATTTTTCTTCTCGGTCAAGATTTTGCTACCTAACGCACTGCAGGCTATTAGCACGTTTCGTCTAAGACGTTTCGAATTAACACTTTAGTTAAATTTTATTCTAAAGTAATATTAAATAAATTTAAACTGACCTATGCTGTTCACAGCAGTTTTTAGGTAAGAAAACTGGAGTGAATGTTAAGTAGCTGTAACCCAGGTAGGATAAAGGTACACGCTGAACTGTAGTATACAAATTCGTTGGAAACCAAACAGTCCGAGGATAAGCTGTGAATTGCGTATCATTTGTGCAGTCTTCCAGCGTGGTGAAGTGCAGCTCTCTCTCTGTCTTATGTTGTAGTTTCAGGTTCTCAACTCTGCTTAAACAGGGAAGGCTTTCATTATACATGATCACAGTGGATCTTTATCAGACACTTTATATAGCGCCACTGTAGATGAAGACTCACCGTAGCTGAAACGTCGTAATATAAAGGTCTTCCATGCTTTACGTGTCTTTCTCGATTCACCTCACCGTCTACTTGGTTCTTGTCTAGAGATGAATCCTTGATTTTTTTACTTTCTCTTTGTGTGCGTTTTCTAATTAAAGGCCCCAAATCGGTGCAACGTATTCAAGAATCTGTCGTGCACACGTGATAAATATACTTATTTTATATGCATGGGAGGCCTAAGGTTCACACAGCGTCTGGGGAATGGTAAGTGATTGGTTTTACCCGAGGTAGGAAGTGTAACTCTACTTCCACGATCACTAAGGTACCCTTCCCGTTCCTCCTCCGTAGTGTCATTCCCAGTGTTTTCTTGTTTATGTACCGAATTAGGGGTTTCTAAGTTGGCATCCACTGATTTTTATCGTTTTATTTCCGTGTGCAGAGAGATATAGGTTGGGCGTGATGTTTAGTTTTATCACCTGTACTTTATGGCAGTGTACCTACCTGTGTGACTCATTCACTGCACGAGATGGATAAATCTTGATCCTCTGCCCGGTAGTCACCCCCCAGTCTCTCACTTGTCACGGTGCAGTTGGTGAGCTGTCTCGTGACCGTCCCCCGTCCTCTCCTCTCACTCGGATATTGTACATTTACTTGGGTAATACTCTAGCAATCATTGTTTTAGCGTTACTGTAATCCTTTCTCGTTCGTCCTCTTCAACAGTATCTTCTCGTTGTTTTCCTATTGTTCTCTCTTCAGTATTTGACCATCATCACTGAAGATTAATAGGGGTGAGTTCATTCGTCCTTTAGGTCATTGGCATTCTCCAAGAATAGAATAGGTTTTATTAAGGACCCATGGAGGTTCCCTACTTGTTATAGTCATCCATTTGGACAAAAAAATCTCTTTGCATGACTTCTTCCTGTTATTAAGCCATTAATCACTCACTGTAAAAATTTACTTATTTCTCCGGCTTTCGATTCTTTTCTTTTGGGGGTAATAACCTTCCGTTTATTACTATGTTAACGTCTTCCTTGTACCGTGTGCACTCACCTATTTGTTGTTCCAGGGACCGAATCTCAACCTCTAGCCCTGCCTTCTAGCCGATTGCATAGCTTACTCTCTCCTCTCCGTGTGCGTGTACGCGCGTGCATGTTCGTTCGTTACCAGTTATCAAAGACACTTGTAGATAGACACTTGGTCTGTGTATATATATATATGTGTGTGTGTTCGTTCGCGCAAGCGCTCATACGAGCGCCTGTGTATATGCAAAGGGAAAAACAAAACCATAAAGAAGCAATGTCTATATGCATAAGGATCAGAACCAGAAGAAAACAAGAGAGATTTTCGTGTGCGGAGGTGCACAACAAGAAATGATTACCTTGCAGAGAGTCTGGATGGAAAAAAAATAAGTCCGGCAAGAAGCGTGTGAAGTTTGAGCGTAGTGTATGTGTGTATGTAAATATAAGTAAAAGTGTAAGTGCAAGTGAGAGAATAGCTGTATGAAGCTGCGAGTGTGTACTGGAAATAATCAGTAAGCGACGAGTAGACTCAGGAAGAGCCAGAAACAATCAGGAAGCAATGGGTAGACTCAGGACGGGGCAGAAACAATCAGCATCCCCAGCTTCATCATGACAACAATGCCCTTGCTACAATAACCACCAGCATCTCTCTCTCGGGTAATGGACGAGAAGAGATTAACCCTGATAATCTAGAACACAATGGTTACCGCTCCTTCCAACTTCGAGGAAGCAGGAGTGTGCGGGGAAGGGGAGGGGGTGTTAGGACGGAGGAAGACTAAGAAAAAAGAAAGAAGAAGAAGGATATGCAGGTAATGCGACAGCAAGGAAACGATAAGAGGAATTAGTGAGAGAAGCGGAAGGGAAAACAATCAAAAGTATACTTGGTGTGGAGGTACTGAGAGAGACTATGTCATGTGCCGCCCCTAACTCTTTCCACTGAGGTTCCTCTATATTTGCATTACTGGAGGCTTCTACTATGATCAGTAGCCTGTTCCACCGAGTTCTCCCAGTCAAGATGTCAGTGGTTTAAATCCGAAAATATCCTTAGTGTATCAATTGTAATCCTCACTCTCTCTTGCTGCCCCTGCGGCCTTTTCTATATATTTGAGCTAGTACTTCTACTCTATGTCAATATCTGCTGCTTGCTGTTTGGAGAGGGATTGTAGTTTTATTCATTAGCAAAGCTCTAGAACCGGTTCATTAGAGATCATTTTAAACATAGTTAATTGCTAACATAAGCAAATTTAAACTATGGTTATTAATCTGCTACTTTCGAGACCACTTCATTCTCTCATTACATAAATCATAATCACAAAGCAAATAAAAGTATTGTGGGTCTAAAATAGCAAGTTTACCTATTCGACACGACTTATAGATATATATATGTGTTACAAACACTGGCATTGTGCTGTAACAACATGAAAATATTGACTTAGTCGTTGTCCTCCTTTTATATTTCACTTCAGGGGAAGTTTTTCCAGGTTTTTTATCTAGTTTGAATAAGTCTTTTCGTATTTAGTAACTGGGTTAGATATTAACTAGGTTAGACAATTAGTCTAGAAGAAAGCACCTAGGGTGTACCAAGGTTCAATTAACAACGACTTTTGACATTCTTCTGATTTTTTTTTAATTTGAATACTAAGTCTCTTTTCGTACTTACTAACTAGGTTAAACATTAAAATCCCATACTCATAGGGAGGTTATGTGACACCTTGTGATACTTCACATACGATAAATATTAAAGAATATAATTTGTTGTTGACGTTCTTATAAATATTTAAATAACCAAACCCCAAACAATCCATCAACATTGGCAATCTTGTACAGAAAGGAAAACTATTTAGTTACTTTCGAGAACCAACAATGTCTTACAGGGATTACCTAAGCTAGCAATCTCTCAGACTAAGAGTCAATCGTCTCGTGCAAGAGACTTTGAATTTTATAAAAAAGCAACTATGTAACCGAGTGCTAAAGAGGCCTATGCACTCGGGGTTGAAAACCTGAACCTACTGCTTGTGTCAGCTACCATTAACTCTCACGTCAGGTTGGTCACGTCAGGTTAGTCACGTCAGGTTGGTCACGTCAGGTTGGTCACGTCAGGTTGGTCACGTCAGGTTGGTCACGTCAGGTTGGTCACGTCAGGTTGGTCTCGTGACAAAAGCGTTGAATCCAGCAGGCAGCATAACTAGGGACCGGTCTTTTAACTAATGATTCCATCCTCTTTTATTATTAACTAGTTTTCTCTTTTCCTATTTCTATACATACATATATATATTAATACTAATATTTATAATAAAAATAAAGAGCAACATCCTAGTATCATGATACATGTGGCGTCAGATAATATTAAGTCGGAAATCTTTACTTTAGCTACTAGTGAATTAGTCCGCTATACAATATTAAGTGAAACCTCGTAACTGGAAGATTTCTCAAGATAAAATGTCGTGCATGGGCATAATTCGCATATAGATATAAATAGATAGATAGATATAGATAGATAGATATGATAGATATAAGTTTTCCAAATTTTAATGTGCTTTTTATCGTCTATATTCTGCGGAGGCTTTTTACGTAACAATGCAGAAGAGCTAGATCCGTAGAGGTCAAAGAGCGTTTGAGGAACGGAATACATTACATCCTTGTAATGTTATCAATTGTATAGTTAGATACGTGTTTATCTCACGCTCAGGAAACATATACATTCATTTCAATACATAAACGTCAGTTTAATTTCAGAAATGGAAACGTTTCTTGCAAACTTCAGCACACCAGAAAATCTTTGTTAACCCTAAAGTTTCAGTTAAAGAAAAAATCATGAGTAATTAGGTACACAAGAGGCCAAACGAAAAATTAATAATAATATTAATATCAGTTTCCTGTATTTATTTGATCCATCGCGCTTCAGTACTATGTCAGTCCTGTAACTCGAGTCCGAAAATTAACAAGACAATGTTCGAACCACTATACCATGCAAGTTAGAGCACTGGAGTTGTTTACACGTTAGTGTTATTACAATTTCTCCGAGTCCTCAGTTATGAAATGGGTAAAATACTGATGTATTTCCTGTTCACATCAAATTGTAATTACAACTCATAATATTTTTTTTGGGCAGTTTATGTTCTGCGGGTAATTGGTTATCGGGAATTTCTAAATAATTGTTGTATAATAGATATAATTTGGAGTTGTCCAAAAGTGGAATTTTATTATTTTTAGAATGTTCAACTTATTCACTCCCTGATGTGGATCTGTGAATAAACGCTGATTGCAAATATATTTTTTTATATGAACCAACACCAACCTCACCTAACCTAACCAAGTCTGACCTAGCCTAATTTTACCTGACCTAACCTAACCAAAGCTGACCTAGCCTATCTGATCTGATCTGATCTGGCTTGTGTAATCTGACTTTGCCTAATATGCCCAGAATTTTTGTAACAAAGTTTGCTCCTGCCCTACGTCAGCAAGGTGACCCTAATTGTATTTTTGTATGATTCATGGTAATTGACTGCAATGGATTAACCAGCTTTCACATTAATAAAAAAAGAATCCCTGCCATCTTAGCCTTTCAGGTAAGATATGTCTATAAAGCACGACTATTCTGCATCCTGACATACACCACAATATTGGCCGTGAAGACTGTGCTACAGGTGAAGACCACACACCAGACCTGATGTGACGACCATGAAATATCTGGTCGTGAAAACCAGGCCAGACCTGGTCGTTAAGACCAGGCCAGACCTGGTCGTTAAGACCAGGCTAGACCTGGTCAAGAACAAAGCGAACCTGGTCACAAAGACAACAGACCAGGGTGTCAAAAATCACACCAGACCCGATCGTCTTGACCACGAATGCCTGAGTGTAAAAGAATGTAGTGTATTTTTTTTTTTTTTTTTTTGGTGTGGGTGAGAGGGAGTAACAAGAAGTTCTGAGGTGGTGCTGTAGTGTGAGCTACGTAATATCTATGAAGGGATTCAAGAAATTTGCTTAAGTGGACTTAAGTTTTGGAGGTGACAAGATCAGCACATACCCTAAAACAAAACTGACTTCGGATAATTTGAGGAGCAAAAAAAAGATGCCCAATGCTGTGACTGAATAATAAATAAAATACACACACATACAAAAAAAAATAATATATATTATTTATGTATAGATGGGATCCACCTCTAGTGCAAATTCTAGGACCCATAGCCTGGGAGAAGTGGATAAAAAGGCCTCAAGGAAATATATACTATATAATGTCGTGACGAATAGGTAAAACTTGCTATTTTGGCTTAAATAGCAACGCTCTTCTTGCCGAATAAGGCAAGCGAAAATTTGTTTATGGCAATAATTTCGCAAAAAACATTCTGATCTAAATTTTTTATTGTTTGTTATTATTAAATTATTGTAAACATAAATATATTTATTTGGATTAGGCTAAATTAAATGTGCTTGTTAAAATTTTAAGGTTAGGTAAGTTTTCCAAAGGTTCTTTGGTAAAAAATATTTTTTTTATAATAATAAATATATATATATATATATAATAAATATATATATATATATATATATATATATATATATATATATCTTTAAACTATAATGAAAATGTTAGAAAGGACTTAATATTAAACGAGTTCTTGTAATTTACAATCTTCATGCGGATTATATATATATATATATATATATATATATATATATATATATATATATAATATATATATATATATATATATATATATATATATATATATATATATATATATATATATTTTATTTATTAACACATCGGCCGATTCCCACCAAGGCAGGGTGGCCCGAAAAGAAAAACTTTCATCATCATTCACTCCATCACTGTCTTGCCAGAAGGGTGCTTTACACTACAGTTATAAAACTGCAACATTAACACCCCTCCTTCAGAGTGCCGGCACTGTACTTCCCATCTCCAGAACTCAAGTCCGGCCTGCCGGTTTCCTGAATCCCTTCATAAATGTTACTTTGCCCACACTCCAACAGCACGTCAAGTATTAAAAACCATATGCCTCCATTCACTCCTATCAAATACGCTCACACATGCTTGCTGGAAGTCCAAGCCCCTCGCACACAAAACTTCCTTTACCCCCTCCCTCCAACCTTTCCTAGGCCGACCCCTACCCCGCCTTCCCTCCACTACAGATTTATACACTCTCGAAGTCACTCTGTCTCGTTCCATTCTCTCTACATGTCCAAACCACCTCAACAACCCCTCCTCAGCTCTCTGGACAATCGTTTTGGTAATCCCGCACCTCCTCCTAATTTCCAAACTCCGAATTCTCTGCATTATATTCACACCACACATTGACCTCAGACATGACATCTCCACTGCCTCCAGCCTTCTCCTCGTTGCAACATTCATCACCCATGCTTCACACCCATATAAGAGCGTTGGTATAACTATACTCTCATACATTCCTCTTTACTTCCATGGACAAGGTTCTTTGTCTCCACAGACTCCGAAGTGCTCCACTCACCCTTTTCCCCTCATCAATTCTATGATTCACCTCATCCTTCATAGACCCATCCGCCGACATGTCCACTCCCAAATATCTGAATACATTCACCTCCTCCATACTCTCCCCCTCCAATCTGATATCCAATCTTTCGTCACCTATTCTTTTTGTTATCCTCATCACCTTACTCTTTCCTATATTCACTTTCAATTTTCTTCTTTTACACACCCTACCAAATTCATCCACCAACCTCTGCAGCTTCTCTTCAGAATCTCCCAAAGCACAGTGTCATCAGCAAAAGCAACTGTGACAACTCCCACTTTGTATTTGCTTCTTTATCTTTTAGACCAACACCTTTTGCCAAGACCCTTGCATTCACTTCTCTTACAACCCCATCTATAAATATATTGAACAACCACGGTGACATCACACATCCTTGTCTAAGGCCCACTTTTACTGGGAAATAGTCCCCTTCCCTCCTACACACTCTAACCTGAGCCTCACTATCCTCATAAAAACTCTTCACTGCTTTCAGTAACCTTCCTCCTATTCCATACACCTGCAACATCTGCCACATTGCCCCCCTATCTACCCTATCATACGCCTTTTCCAAATCCATAAATGCCACAAAAACATCTTTACCCTTATCCAAATACTGTTCACCTATATGTTTCACTGTAAACACTTGGCTACACACCCCTACCTTTCCTAAAGCCCCCTTGTTCATCTGCTATCCTGCTTTCTGTTTTACTCTTAATTCTTTCAATAATAACTCTACCATACACTTTACCAGGTACACTCAACAGACTTATTCCCCTATAATTTTTGCACTCTCTTTTGTCCCCTTTGCCTTTATACAAAGGAACAATACACGCTCTCTGCCATATATATATATATATATATATATATATATATATATATATATATATATATATATATATATATATATATATATATATATATATATTATACATGTGTACGCATGTAATACACACATACATACAAACTCGTAGACACTCACAAATTCCAAATGTACACACACAAACACTGGTCAATGATCAGTTACATTTATATTCTTATTCCACTGGACCACTAAACATTCCAGATAACTTTGAGACACGTTTACACGCTCCATTGCAAATTTCATCTTCCTTTTATTTATGCAGCGTCTGAGGTTGAGGCTTCTTCGACGGAAGTCTGCCATGGACACCAAGGTCTTGCCCTGGATCTCGAATAGTAGTCCAGTAGTCCTTTAGACGCATCCCGATTATGCCAGATCTGTGGTCTTTCATGGGAAGGTACCTTGATATCGGTGAAATGCTCTTGATACATGGAATTATAGCTACCCTTTCTTTCCTTGGGATAAGCCTCTTAACTTCCATTCCATAGACGCTGCATGACTTAACCGGGTTCAGTGTTTATAATAAAAATAAAAGCGTCCTATGTCCTTCTCCCGGTAAGGAAATAATTGTCCTACCACACTTACGGCTCTGCATGGTGACTGCTTCCGTCCATACTAAAACTTTTATCTCATAATTCTTGTAGTCATTGCCAGAGTTTTGGCGACTGATATTTTTTTTTCTGGAGTTTGTCAGTATTCCCTGAGCGCCCCGAGAGATAACAGATGGTACTGAGCGGTGGATAGGAAATAGAGGTGGGGTGGATGAGAATTGTGTGCGCTGGGGTGGGAGATTTCCCCTTTTCTATCCAATAACAAATAGGGTGGTCCTCCCAGCTGGTGGTGCTAGTGGGAAGGGCTAAATATGTAGGAGTTATAATTATATTCCTTGACAAATGAGAGGAAAATCTGTATGATCCATGGAAGTGAAGGGCAGAAGAGTGGATGTGAAGAGTAGAAGTGAAGAGTGGAAGTGAAGAGTGGAAGTGAAGAGTGGAAGTGAAGAGTGGAATTGAAGAGTAGAAGTGAAGAGTGGAAGTGAAGAGTGGAAGTGAAGAGTGGAAGTGAAGAGTAGAAGTGAAGAGTGGAAGTGAAGAGTAGAAGTGAAGAGTGGAAGTGAAGAGTGGAAGTGAAGAGTGGAAGTGAAGAGTGGAAGTGAAGAGTAGAAGTGAAGAGTGGAAGTGAAGAGTGGAAGTGAAGAGTGGAAGTGAAGAGTGGAAGTGAATAGTGGAAGTGAAGAGTAGAAGTGAAGAGTGGAAGTGAAGAGTGGAAGTGAAGAGTGGATCCGAGCTCCCCAGTGCCAAGGCACTTCCTTATATTAGTGAAAAAGTATCAAAGTTCTCCGTTCCTTCCATGCATACAATTATAAATAAGATTACTATACACAGAGTTTCCTTATTTACATTATTCCTCCTTACTGTCTTACAGCGAAAAAACTTAACCATTGCTCTCATCTCGTCTAATTGCCCACATCTTCCTATCTATACTTACAGTACGCCCATTGTCTGTGGAGATCGTGGGTGGTGTGGGTTCTCTCTCAGCTGGGCGTCCTGTGGAGCTGGTGTGTCGGGCGGTGGGGTCACGCCCACCCGCCCACATCACCTGGTGGAGAGGATCTCAGCAGATCACTGATGTCACACATACGGTATGTTTCCAACTTCCACTTTTATTCTGTATTTTTTCAAGACAGTTATCCGATATTTAGTACTTGACGAGGAAGTATTGTTATTGCTATACTTTAGTTATTTGGAACATTCAATCCCTATTTAAAACCTATAAAATCTTGTAAATTATTCTTAGTTTTCAGTTTCGTGTACATTAAGTTCTTCATGTTCATTAATACTCATTCATTTGTTTATATTATGTCTATGTATGTCTGTGTCTCTCTCTCTTCACTCTTCCTCCCCAAATCACATAGATTAGCAAACCCAACACACACACACACCTACCCCTTCGTCCTCGCCTTCTGCAGGTAATGAACGGCGGGAACGTCACAACGGGATCGATCATCCTGATGCCTACGAGACAGGACGATGGTAAACAGGTCACCTGCCGAGCTTCCAACCCGGAGATCCCTCACTCCATGCTAGAAGACACTGCCCTACTAACCATACGTTGTAAGTACCCGTAAAGGGCACTGCCCTTTTAACTACACATTTTAAGTACCCCTAGAAGACACTTCCCTTCTATACATTCATTGTGAGTATTCCTAAAAAAATTACCACTGCCCTTCTAACCATTAATCTTAAATACTCTCAGAAGAGAGAGAGCCTCTCTGACCATACTGTTTTAAGGGCCCCCAAAAACACTGCCACTCATAGAAGACACTCAGTATTATTATTATTATTATTATTATTATTATTATTATTATTATTATTATATTAGACTGAAGTGCAAAATCCGTCTTTGCCCTTCAGCACAAGAACTGGTTGGTGGAGACTTTATGCTTTGTTCGTAGTGATGCAGATCTAAGCTACTTTTGCACTTACGCTGTTTGCTGTCAATTGTATGCAGTCTTGTTGATATTGTTGGTTTTAATATTGATGGTGTGCGGTTTGGTGGAGATGGTAGTACTGCTCTTCGTGATAGTGATGGTTTGAGGTGGCAATGATGGTTGTGTAGCCTCTCGCAGTGATTATTGATGATGATGATGATAATGATGATGACTGTTGTTGTTGCTGTTCTTGTTGTTGCTGCTGCTGCTGTGGCAGAGGCTTTGCTGATGTTACTGGTTTTTTTAATGGCTGATGGTGTATTTTTTTCGGATATTTGCTGAAGCTGTTGGTGCTAGACTTCTCTTAGTTACTCTGTTGTTATAGCTTCTGTTGGTTGGTACTACCGTTGAGTGCGTTAATTACTGGAGATGTTCCAGCTGCTGCTAGTGCCTCAGTTGTTGTGGAAATGGTCCAGCTGGTCTTGTTGTTTCCAGCTGGTGGAGGTAGGGATTCAATGGTTGGTCGTTTTGGTCCAGCTGCTGGTGATGATGGTATTTGTCCAGCTGGTAGTAGCGGTGACCCAACTGCTTGTGGTGGCCAACTACAGATTGTGGTGCTGGTCCAGCTCCTGCTGCTGGTGGTGATCCAGCTGCTGTTGGTGGTCAATATACTTGAGGACTGGAATTAAAGTAATAATCTCAGGGAATAATACAAGTGGCAGAAAACGTATTTGCAAAAAAGATGGTGTAGCGATGCTTCCCAAGCTGTTGGTGGTCCAGCTGCTGTTGGTGGTCCAGCTGCTGTTGGTGCTCCAGCTGCTGCTGTTGGTGGTCCAGCTGCTGTTGGTGCTCCAGCTGCTGCTGGTGGTGGTGATCCAGCTGCTGGTGGTGGTGATCCAGCTGCTGGTGGTGGTGATCCAGCTGCTGGTGGTGGTGATCCAGCTGCTGGTGGTGGTGATCCAGCTGCTGGTGGTGGTGATCCAGCTGCTGGTGGTGTTCCAGCTGGTGGTGGTGGTGTTCCAGCTGCTACTGGTGGTGGTGGTGGTGTTCCAGCTGCTGCTGGTGGTGGTGGTGTTCTAGCTGCTACTGGTGGTGGTGGTGGTGGTGGTGTTCCAGCTGCTGCTGCTGGTGTTCCAGCTGCTGGTGGTGGTGGTGGTGGTGGTGTTCCAGCTGCTGCTGCTGGTGTTCCAGCTGCTGGTGGTGATGGTGATGGTGTTTCAGCTGCTGGTGGTGGTGATCCAGCTGCTGCTGCTGGTGTTCCAGCTGCTGGTGGTGGTGGTGGTGTTCCAGCTGCTGGTGGTGGTGGTGGTGTTCCAGCTGCTGGTGGTGGTGGTGGTGTTCCAGCTGCTGGTGGTGGTGGTGGTGTTCCAGCTGCTGGTGGTGGTGGTGGTGTTCCAGCTGGTGGTAGTGGTGGTGGTGGTGGTGTTCCAGCTGCTGGTGGTGGTGTTCCAGGTGCTGGTGGTGGTGTTCCAGCTGCTGGTGGAGGTGGTGGTGATCCAGCTGCTTCTGCTACTTGTGGTGATCCAGAGGATAATGATGGCAGAAGTTCAACAAATAATGCTAAGATTGGTTTAGCTGCGGCTGAAGTTGTTTTGTCACCTATTTTCCGACTCCATGGTAAAGTTGGAAAATAGTGCAGGTACCAGTGTTCTTGTATGTTGAGCTGCACATTTTTCTCCTCACATGTACAATTATCTATTGGCAATTAACTATTTAAATTTTACATAAAAATGTCATTATCAAACGTAATGTAAACACTTGTATGGAGTCCGCTTCCGCTCAGCTCATTACAATTTTTACTACTTTCATATCGATTTCTTTCTGATATTCCTGTGGTTTATTTGGGTGTAACAGACAGGACAAGCTTCAATTCACTGCAGGGGTATACACAATCCCTTGTAATGACTGCAGCAAATTATACGTCGCCGAAACATCCAGAGACCTCCAAACACGTATTTTAGAACACCAGTACGCAGGCAGATCTGACGACTCAAGGAATGCCTGTGTTCAACACCGAAGTTCACACAACCATTTAATCAACTACAGAAACGCAAGACTCATCGCCAGAGAAGACAACACTCAATACCGAAGAATCCTGGAATCATCACTTATCTGTATATCCAACAATTTCAACCAGAACAACGGCTTCTACAACATAGCTGAACCTATTGTCATGAAACTTCTTCATCGCTATGCCACATAAGAACTTAAGAATGGAACACTGCAGAAGGTCTACCCATATACTTATCCAATCTCTTTTTTAAAGCTACCCAAGGTTTTAGACTCCATCACCCTACTCTGAAGATTGTCACATGCAGCATTCTCCAACTGACCCAGCATTCTCTACCTTACTAAATCCTACAAATACTCGTGTATCTTTTATCCAGGTAGATCTGTTTGTGACTCGATAAAGCCCACTGCGTGGGCGAAACGTTGTCAATAAAGGATCACATTATACTGCTTATGTGTTTATTTTTCCATTGTGTCGGTATTTTATACCATTTATTTCCAGAGAGCCTCTCATTATCTTTGTATGTGTGTGTGCGTGTATGTGTGTGTGTGTGTATGTGTGTGTGTGTGTGTATGTGTGTGTGTGTGTGTGAGGAGAGAGAGAGAGAGAGAGAGAGAGAGAGAGAGAGAGAGAGAGAGAGAGAGAGGAACTTTTTTCCACATACTACTTCTATTGCTATTTGCCTCAAGATGTCACTGAAGCAGAGCATTGTGCTGGTTGTGCCTCTTACGTTATCATTGCTCCTTAAACACACACCCTCACATGAACACAGAGAAACAAACATACAGCTAAACACTGCTACAGAGCCGAGTTCAGACCAAGCCAAACTTACACAAAATTAGGTTAAGTAGAGAGAAAATAAAAGCCAAAGCTATGAAGGTAGGATGAAGTTTACCTTATGTTTGTGGAGAAGCATACAGCAGGAGACATGACCACGGCATACAACGTAGAAGGTGTTGACATACGCAGATACTTTAGTATTGAATGAAGGTGGACATCCGTTATTTGTTTGCTGTTAGTGCATTTTAGAAAAGCAGGTTGAACTAATGACAAAGAATAGGTTAGAATTATTTACGAGTCTAACAGTAAACACATATATATCCCCTCACCCTCTCTTTCCCAACACACCAAGAGGAGTATAAAGCACCAGCATGGAACCCACACCAGGATCGAGTCTCCACCATTTATTGCTCTGAATGACCTGAAGGGGTTTACTGCTTCATGAAATACAATAGATCGTTCTGTATTTTTTTGTGTTTTTGTGTTTACCGTAATATGCTCCAATTTTCCCTTCCCTTTAACCCTTGTTATACCCATTAACCCTTGATATACCCATTATTCCCCTATCTCTTCACCCTCCATCCCTCTCTTATCCCAGTTTGGTTATACATAAACATCCACCCTCCATCATCTTCATTTATCCCTCCCTTTTCATTCGGCTCTACCTCACCTCTAACCTGCCCTCATCGCCCTTCCCTCCCCATTATCAGGCTCGGTGATTGGTCAGGCAGTAAATCGCGTTCACAGCGCCTCGTATTAGCGCTCTGTTTCTCGGCTTCATTAACAAGCTTCTGAGGAACATATTTCACGCACCGAGCGCCCTGCCGAGCTGCCGCCGCCTCTCGTGTTCAGAGACCGTGTACCTGACGTGGCCCGGGAGCTGCCTCCTTTTCCTTTGCTAATAGACCGTTCGTGTACCTGGTGAAACCCCTGAAGGTGCCGCCTCCTCCCGTGTACCTGGAGAGACCCAGGAGCTGCCGCTTCCCTTCGTGTTTACAAGTCGTGTACCTGGCAAGGCCAGGAGCTGTTTCCTTCTCCCGTAATAAATCGGTCCAAGAGCCGCCGCCGATTTCATTGTTCCCAGCTAGAGTTCCTCGTGTAGTCCGACACTTGCTCCCTCCTCTCGTATATACATACTGAGTACAGCTGATAATTTAAACATACCAGGCACGATTCGTCTCACCATGTCTCGTGCTGAAACTTGAGTCTGGATAACAGCTTTCACTATATTTCTTCACTCATTATTTTGCGTACATTCCGACAGCACGCCAGACCACATTGATCACTCGCCTCCACTGCAATCTAACACGCCTACTGGATGGTGAAAGCTCCTACCACTACAAGCCTTCACACTCTCACTCTCTTTTTTTAACCCTCTTTTAATTACACCTTTTATACTACCACAAAAATGTTTCTCAGTTCTTTATTTTCTACGTAATACTCACACAAAGTATCGGTACAACTATTCTCTGATAAAACTCTTCTCTCTTTTGCACATGATTCCTTAATTCCCTCAAACTTTTTTCCCCCATCATAATATTAATTTCGTCTTTTACAGTCACATCATTTCAATGCATCTTAATACATTAACTTATTTAATACAGATTCCTTCCGAAATTACCTCAAATTTCTCATTGCTTTACACTGCTTTTATGTTCTCTGAATTCACTTTCGGTTTGTCTTATTTTCTAAACTACTTTGCAGCAACTTCACAAACTCTTAATAACACTGTGTGATCAGAAATCAGTAAATGTGATAACTTCCATTGGATATAAGAGGCTTTTTTAAAGACCTCTTCCCAACATGTTAATTTTTGTTTAACTCCCTCTTTAATTAAACACTAAACAAACCACAGCGAAGTCACACATCCTTGTCTAAGACCCCCTTTTATTGGACATAATTTTCTACCAAATAGGGCCTGTTGTTTTGCAGTTTCAGGCGAAATATAATAAATCCTAACAGGTACCGCAAACTTATTTGTTCATAATGGTAATGTGGCAGGCAGTTTCCAACGCTAGTACTAACATTAATATTACAAGAACTACTGATGATGATAATCCAATTAATGATAATACTACATCTACTACCACAAGAACGTACTGATAGCCTTACCTCTACTTGACTCATATTATTATTAATATTAATATTTTATATAATAAAATACCACTAAAAGTAAATATAAATATCAGTTAATTAGTTGTCGCCACATTATCAAGTGTTTATGAGCATTTAACCTTAACACTTTTCAACGCAATACCATCCAGCTTCATGAAATTCAAAACTAAAATAACGTGTTTATATACACCCATAATGGCTTTAATTTCTGCAGTTTATATAGTGCTACCCAAACTCGTGGGAGGAACAACGGGTCCGTCAGTATCGTCGACAAACACACTGGAAGCTTAATTAAATTGAGTCTACAAGCTGAATAAACGTTAATTTTAGATAAGGATCACTCTTGAAAAGTTCTCCTAAAGCGTTTCCTTATAACATCAATTGTGTACATGTATGATACTGAAAATATACGCGGATTTACGATGCCCAAAATATATGCGTATTCATAATGACAACATATATGTGTTCATGATGTCTAAAATGTATACGCATTCAAATACCAAATCAAAGGATGCACTCAGAAATATTAAACTTCCGCTTTTGCTGTACAAATGGAGTACTGATTCATGTATAATTCAATTTGCAAAATACACACTGACTTCTCTCTAGCAGCAATGTTACCATAAAACCATGTAGATAGTGATCAAATGATACGCTGTGGACGGCCAGATTCAGTTACACGAGTGTTAACATGGAACTGGATAAGAACATAGTAATAAGGGAACAGTGCAGTAGGCTCACTGCGGCTCATTCTAGAGAGAAGAAAATCATGAGAATCCATAACCAACAGCATCAAATACTATACATTTGAGATCATTAGCTCGGTGATGAATGTTTGGACGTTTCTCACCATCAGTATGAGTAGTTTCAGTATGAAGTGGAGAAGTGCTGCTCCTTTAAAAATATTCCTGATGAAGACAAGGAAGAAGAAGAACAAGAAGAACAAGAAGAAAAAGAAGAACAAGAACAAGAAGATGAAGATGAAGAAGAAGAAGAAGGAGAAGAAGAAGAAGAGGGACCTGGTTAGGGACACACTTGATTCATGTGGCTGCTGCGCTGCTGTCAACTGTGTTTGCTTAATTAATTAAACCTTTAACATTCCAAGGCCCCGGTAGAGACCCAAGCATCTGGAAGGTTTCAGAACCCAATCAGGATGCCTGAAATTTTTGACATTGTGCTCTTCAAACAGCTTTCTTCACAGATTTCAAGCTAACTCAGTATGTGAAAGAACACAGTTAATGGGCCAATATTCCAACCATTCTGTTTGAAGATTCTCTCTCTCAGTTTGAACCACAGGTCAAGGGGATACTCACTTCTATCTTTATCGTTCTCTTTGTTGAACATAATGCATATTTTAATTTTCCGTTTGTGGTTTTAAATGGCATGAACAACTTTCTTCAAAGGTTAAGAACCAGAAAAGAAAAAATATATATTTAAAATCTTATTGATATTTAACATATTTGTAATAAAAATTAAGTAAATTATTTTTTAATTAAATAAATTTACATTTAGGATTGAATAAAACAATCGGAGACACTTTTAGGGTCAATTGTTGATTTTTGAGACCTGAAAACCCTACATTTACAACGAAAAATCCCCGCTATATGAATAGTTTAACTCCGAGATGCAGTTTTAATTCTTATCGCGGATATGGTATTTTTTTTACAACCAAATGGTCTTAGTCTCTACTTTGGAAGAGTCACTCCATTTCATTTCTCTCAGAAATCATTGAAGATGTCAATGTAATCTTCAATCCTTCGTCTCACCGAATTGGTCAAGGTTTATTATGATTTTCTTTTAATACAGATCCTACTTTAAACCCAACCACTCCCACTCAGGAACCTGTCACACTTGTATATAAAACTACTCAATGTTCTCGCTTCAGTAACTCTGCTTGTAACTCACTTGTTATAAACTATTACCAATGCAGCGCTTTCCTAGAATCTTCCTAAATATAAATCACACCTGCCAGCAAATTTCAACTAACTTCTGCCAGCACTGTTATTACACACCTTCCTAACACTGCTCTGCCAAACCTTATTTGTGAATAATGCAATTTTTTTATGGGTTTATGTAACTCAATCCAACCTAAACGAAAATAACTTACAATTGTGTAGACAATAAACATTCAGAAACCGACGCTGGGTAATGCGTAAGAAAACTAAAGGTGTGAACTCAGGATTGCCCCACAATATCAGCAGACTCTGACTCCTGCTACGATAAGCCATAATCTGCTTCTTCTAAATTGGCTCTCGAAACAATTTCAGAGTAGAGTAATTTGTGAAGTAGTTAGCCTGGTGCGGGTTTTTGCTCCCTAAAATTTTTGCAATTGAATATAAACGAGAGCAATTACGGAAAGCAGGTTGCAATTGGATTTTGTATTGTACAGGGCAATTCTGGCTCCCTCTTCCCACTCCAAAGCTATTTTTGTTTTTCATGTATATTCAGACTGGAAAATAAACGAGAATTAAATGATGTACCAACTAGAGGTTAAATCCTCTTAAACTTTGGGACTAATGGCCAAGGTATTACTTTAAAAATTCTCACTTTAGGAATTCCCTCCTTAAATATAGAAGCTATGCAAAAACTTAAATTTATATATACCTATGTTAAGAAATACCCTTTTAAAATATTCTCTCTTACACATAATTTTAAAATAGGCTTCTATAGGTATACCTGCTGTTAAAAGTACCCAGATATAGTGAACATCCTCAGCTGTGTTCTCATTAGGTAATAAAAAACTGTAAGGGTACTCTAGATAGGTGAATGATTTATGACGAAGTTCCAAATAGGGACTACCTGATACAGCAACTCTCACTTTCTTCTTCCTTCCTTCCTTTCTCTCTCTCTCTCTCTCTCTCTCTCTCTCTCTCTCTCTCTCTCTCTCTCTCTCTCTCTCTCTCTCTCTCTCTCTCACACACACTCACACACACTCACACACACTCACACACACCAAAAAATAGTATAGTGGTAACGTGTGTAGTGGAAATGTGTTTTTCGCCACCAGAAGGCCTGCTGCACTTTCGACCACCTTAATTAACGAAACGACACGTAAGACATAATGACAGGACAAGATTATCTCTCTCTCTCTCTCTCTCTCTCTCTCTCTCTCTCTCTCTCTCTCTCTCCACACACACACACAGCAACTGGCTCCTGAAGTTTAACCCCACCAAGTGCAAAGTCATGAAAATCGGGGATGGGCAAATAAGACCGCAGACAGAGTACAGTCTAGGGAACCAAAGACTGCAAACCTCACTCAAGGAAAAGAATCTTGGGGTGAGTATAATACGAAGCACATCTCCTGAGGCGCACATCAATCAAATAACTGATGCAGTAGATGAGCGCCTGGCAAGCCTAAGAATAGCATTCCGACACCTCAGTAAAGGAAACGATCAAGACTCTGTACATTGTGTACGTCAGGCCCATATTGGAGTATGCAGCACAAGTCTGGAACCCACACTTGGTCAAGCACATCAAGAAATTAGAGAAAGTGCAAAGGTTTGCAACAAGACTAGTCCCAGAGCTAAGGGGCATGTCCTACGAGGAGAGGTTAAGGGAAATCAATCTGACGGCACTGGAGGACAGGGGAGATGAGGGGGGTCATGATAACATATAAAATTCTGAGAGGAACTGACAAGGTGGATAGAGACAGGATGTTTCAGAGATGGGACACAGCCACAAGGGGTCACAATTGGATGTTGAAGACTCTGATGACTCTCAGGGATGTTAGGAATTATTTCTTCAGTCACAAAGTTGTCAGGAAGTGGAACAGTGTGGAAAGTGATGTAGTGGAGGCAGGAACCATACATAGCTTTAAGAAAAGGTATGATAAGGCTCATGGAGCAGGGGGGAAAACGTGGAACTAGTAGCTACCAGTGAAGAGGCGGGGCCAGGAGCAATGACTCGACCGCTGCAACCACAGTCAGGTGAGTACACACACACAACACAGCGTTATCTCAAACTGCATTACTGCGATGTTAAATTATTCACCATAAAAGTTCATACCGAACATTTTCTTTGATTAGGTGACTGAACTGGGTTCTATACGCACCCTGCCCATTTGTCTTCAAATCACAGGAAAATACCAGAAAATAGGGAAAAAAAGAAGAGGCAGAGGTAAGCGAGCAAAAAAAAAAAAAAAAGAAAGATTCTAGCCCCGTCCTCGTACAGACCTTGCCAGAGACTGCGTCGTCCTCGTAGCAGTGTACCAGAGCTCTGATACTCGAGAAAGTAAGAATAAGAAATCTTGCTGACATCGCAGATCTGTGTAGAGTTTACATCGTCTTTGGTGTTATTAAGTCGGTACTGATGTTGGAAGCCGCTTTACTGAAGTTAACTGCATAAGGTTGTGAAGCATCTCGTCAGTGTACTAGCCAGCTGGCTTTAAGGTGGATGGGCTCCTTGTAAGTTTGCTTGCCAGCTGGATCTAAGAGGCACGGGCGCCACGTAAGACTTCAGCCACCTCTGTCAACTGAGGACCAGATACACGCAAGACTTCTAGCCAACATGCTCAGTGAGACAATAACTCCTATTAATAATACTAACTAGATGTGGTTTATGTAGGTGCATATTTTGTTACGTTCCGAGTATGTATGCCATGCGATTATGTATGTATGCTTTCTTTTTATATGGTCCGAAAAACTAATCAAACAAAGTTTACTTATTCTCTTATATCAGCGTTTCAAAACGGGAAGTGTTCTATTCGCAAACCTGTCGACTTTTTTTGCTTTCTGGTATTTTTTATATTCAGATGTGCTTTTTCTACACTGTTGCACTATCTACACTGAGCATAACATTAGAGATATATAGGTGTCCAAATTACACTTTCTCGAGATATCTAAAAAAACAAATGGGTTTGCCTGTCTCGTGTAAGCAGCCAAAGTTTTCCTGCTGATGTTCATCTCCGGTATAATGATTTTCACAACATTTTCTCCTTATTATTTTTCTCTTAGGATAAATTAAGTTTCTGTATGCCTCTTTTATCATTTCCCAAATCTTACAAGTTTACATTTGCTGGTGTTAAAATCAAATAACCATATGTATGATCACTCCTGTAGTCTGACAGTGTAACCTGAAGGAAGCCTTTCTCTGTTTCCTTCTGTGCGAATATTTGTCAACAATTTTACATAACCCGCAGTGATACCCATGACCCATTTACTTCTGGTATTATGTTATACATATTATTGTAAACTTATCTAAAATATATTTAGTTGGATTAGGCTAAATTAAATTGCGCTTGTTATAATAAGGTTAGTTTTCTAAGGTTCTTTTGGTACAAAATTAATAATTTTTCATTAAAGTAAAAGAAAAAAATATATCAAACGTATAAGAGAAAATTTTTAGAAAGGACAATTTTAAATGAGTTCTTACCTATTCGGGCATATACGTATCTGAGCTCCTCTGCAAAGACAGTGAGTATGTATGAGTGTGGTGAAAGTGTTGAATGATGATGAAAGTATTTTCTTTTTGGGGATTTTCTTTCTTTTTGGGTCACCCTGCCTCGGTGGGAGACGGCCGACTTGTTGAAAAAAAAAAATATATATAAAGGTGTAGTGAACAATTGTCAATAATCAGTTATAAACCATCTGTGAAATGCTCGACTCATGGGAATCCCATTTCAAAAAGTTTACCCTAATCCTCTCTATTGAATCCTCTACTTTTTTTTCTTGTGTCCCTGGATATTTTCTCTTTTAATTTCTTGTGGTTTAGTTCCTCTGCCGCTCCTCACCGTATAAACTTTTCAGCTCTGGCACTAATCTCGTTACAAATCTCTGCACCTTCTCGAACCCCTGAAAAACTTTAGTAAATCTGGGCTCTATGCTGGCGCTGCATAATATATTACGAACATCACCTATGTTGATTACAGAGTCCTAAAGAATATTTTGATAAGGTCTGTGAATGCTGCTGTGGATTGCATGGTGTATGTGTGCGTGTGTGTGTGTATGTGTGCGTGTGTGTGTGTGTGTAAAAACATAAGCTCCATGTGAACACTGCAGAGTGGCAATGAACAGGACTGAATGGAAGCAATCATTTATGCGAGTGACAGACATATTTTCGAAATAAAACATATTTTGTGACAAATTTACAAACGTACTTCCATGCTTAGTTCTTGAAATGGATGACATATTGCAGAGTATGTTCGAAAAATTGCGTACGTGTTCGCAAAGTAGCAGCAGCAGCAGCACAACACCACTGCTACTACCAACGACACCACCACTACCAACTACACCACTAACACCACGACCAACAATAAAAGATACCAACAAGAATAAGAAACTCACTAACAGATACTATCAAACGATATTAAAATATCCAGCATCAGTTAAAAATATCCATTCAGTATTCAGTTTTAGAAGATACGTATGGCAGGACTTCCCATCCCTTTAAGTACGTTATTATCAGAGTAAGTCTCATGAATTAACGTAAATATCAAAGTAATCTGAACGAGCTCAGGCTCCTAAAAGTACTTAAAAAACTTACGTTTCTTAAAGCAAACGCAAGTTAAAAACTTCTTTGAAGAGTTCAAGAGTCCTCACACATACATCACTTGTATTTAGTACTCTCAAGTCTTTACAATATCACAAATTTCCTTGTTTATTAAAATTTTTAAAACTATTCATAAATACATTTAATACGATTTTCAAATGAATCCTCGTCATAATTATTTTGTTATTATTCTATCCATTCTGTCGCAACAGAGGAGGATTATTCAATATTTTCCAGTGCACGAGCGAAAAGGCTCACAGAAAAGTAAAAATATTTAGGTGCGGTTATAATTATAAATTAATGCAATATTTAAAAGTGAACTACAAAATATTATAGAAGATTAACATGTGATTGTGTTTTTCACTGAATAAAATACTCATGCTCCTTTCAAAATTAAAATTGTATTAAAATGGGATTTTCACCAAAATGTTGCCAGATTCTTAAACTATTTTTCTGTCAACAGAACTCATTTTCCATATTTTTCAATTATTTTCGTACGGCACCAAAAAATGGTCGACCCAGGCCCCTTAAGACCGTAGAAAAAAAATTTATCGTATTAAATTATTAATTTTCATAGCAAACGCCATTGTCCCTTGTAATTAAAATCGGTTACCAGAGTTTAATGTAAATAGATAAAGAATGAATAATAACCACAGCTTATTGATCCGGCCCAGAGATGCTATATAAAATGCAGTAAATACTCCTAGGTTAAGAATTAACATATTACAGAACATATCATCGGAGAACACACACACACACACACACACACACACACACACACACACACACACACACACCATACAATCCATAGCACAGGCGAGGATACCTACTCTTTCAACTGCATTCTCTTAAATTACCAAAGTATTCATTAGGATTCTGTAATTGCCATAGGTCATGTTCTTAATACAATATGCAGAGGGGGCATAGAGCCCAGAATTAGTAAAGTTTCTCAGAAGTTCGATAAGGTGCAGAGATTTTGTAACGAGATTAATGCCGGAACTGAAAAGTTTATTCTACGAGGAGCGGCAGGGCAACTAAACCACAAGAAATTAAAACAGAAAATATCCAGGGACACATGAGAAAAAGGGAGAGGATTCAACAGGGAGGAATAGGATAAACTTTTTCAAATGGGATTCCAAGGGGCGAGCAGTCGTTGATGAAAGCTAAATGAATGCGTCATTAGGGACGTGAGAAAATACTTCTTCGTTGTAAAGACGTTAAGAAAGTGGAGGAAACGTGAGTGCCTAATGAATGCAAACTCTACACACAGCTTCAAGAAAAGTTATGACGAAGTTAGTATTTCCAGAATCCAATAACTGTGGTTCAAGATAGCTTCACTAAGGAGTGTGTGTGTGTGTGTGTACTCACCTATTTGTGGTTGCAGGGGTCGAGTCATAGCTCCTGGCCCCGCCTCTTCACTGATTGCTACTAGGTCCTCTCTCTCTCTCTCCCTGCTCCACGAGCTTTATCAAACCTAGTCTTAAAACTATGTATGGTTCCTGCCTCCACTATGTCGCTTTCTAAGCTATTCCACTTCCTGACAACTCTATGACTGAAGAAATACTTCCTAACATCCCTTTGACTCATAGGAGTCTTCAACTTCCAATTGTGACCCCTTGTTTCTGTGTCCCTCTCTGGAACATCTTGTCTCTGTCCACCTTATCTATTCCTCGCAGTATTTTATATGTCGTTATCATGTCTCCCTAACCCTCCTGTCCTCTAGTGTCGTCAGGCCGATTTCCCTTAACCTTTCTTCGTAGGACAATCCCTTAGCTCTGGGACTAGTCTTGTTGCAAACCTTTGCACTTTCTCTAATTTCTTGACGTGCTTGACCAGGTGTGGGTTCCAAACTGGTGCTGCATACTCCAGTATGGGCCTGACGTATATGGTATACAGAGTCTTGAATGATTCCTTAGTGAGGTATTGGAACGCTATTCTTAGGTTTGCCAGCCGCCCGTATGCTGCAGCAGTTATCTGATTGATGTGTGCCTCAGGAGATGTGCTCGGTATTATACTCACCCAAGATCTTTTTCTTTGAGTGAGGTTTGCAGTCTTTGGCCACCTAGACTATACTCTGTCTGCGGTCTTCTTTGCCCTTCCCCGATATTCATGACTTTACATTTGGCAGGGTTAAATTCAAGGAGCCACTTACTGGACCAGGCTTGCAGCCTGTCCAGGTCTCTTTGTAGTCCTGCCTGATCCTCGATTGATTTGATTCTTCTCATTAACTTCACATCATCTGCAAATAGTGACACTTCTGAGTCTACCCCTTCCGTTATGTCATTCACATATACCAAAAACAGTACAGGTCTAGGACTGACCCTTGTGGAACTCCACTCGTCACAGGTGCCCACTCTGACATCTCGTCACGTACCATGACTCGTTGTTGCCTCCCTGTCAGATATTCTCTGATCCATTGCAGTGCTTTTCCTGTTACGTGTGCCTGATCCTCTAGCTTTTGCATTAATCTCTTGTGAGGAACTGTGTCGAACGCCTTCTTGCAGTCCAAAAAATGCAGTCTATCCACCCCTCTCTCTCGTTCTTACTTCTGTTACCTTGTCATAAAACTCCAGTAGGTTTGTGACACAGGATTTTCCTTCCCCGAAACCGTGCTGGTTGTCGTTTATAAGCTTGTGTCTTTCTAGGTGCTCCACCACTCTCCTCCTGATGATCTTCTCCATGACTTTGCATACTATCACGTCAGTGACACAGGTCTGTAGTTTAATGCCTCGTGTCTGTCTCCTTTCTTAAAAATTGGGACTACATTTGCCATCTTCCACGCCTCAGGTAGTTGCCCAGTTTCAATGGATGTGTTGAAGATTTGTGTTAGTGGCACACACAACATCTCTGCTCCCTCTCTAAGGACCCACGGAGAAATGTTGTCCGGTCCCACCGCTTTTGAGGTATCGAGTTCACATAGCAGCTTCTTCACCTCCTCCTCGGTTGTGTGTATTTCATCCAGCACTTGTTGGTATACCTCCCTATTCTGAATTCCTGGAGTCCTTCCTGTCTCCTGTGTAAATACTTCTTTAAATCTCATGTTGAGCTCCTCACATACCTCTTGGTCGTTTATTGTGAACTCCCCACCTTCCTTTCTCAGCCTGATTACCTGGTCCTTGACTGTTGTTTTCCTCCTGATGTGGCTATACAACAGCTTCGGTCAGACTTGACTTTTGATGCTATATCATTTTCATATTGTCCTGAGCCTCCCTTCTTACCTGTGCATATTCGTTTCTGGCTCTTCGGCTAATCTCTTTATTTTCCTGGGTCCTTTGTCTTCTGTACTTTTTCCATTCTCTATTACACTTACTTTTTGCCTCCCTACACCTCTGGCTGAACCAAGGACTCGTTCTGGTCTTCCCATTACTTCTGTTTCCTTGGGGACAAACCTCTCCTCTGCCTCTTTGCATTTGGTTGTCACATATTCCATCATTTCTTTTACTGGTTTTCCTGCCAATTCTCTCTCCCACTGAACGTCTTGTAGGAAGTTCCTCATGCCTGTGTAGTCCCCCCTTTTGTAGTTTCGTTTCTCCCTTCCTATTCCTGCTCCCCTCTCCACTTGTAGCTCAACTATATAATCAAAACACAGAACCAAATGATCACTAGCCCCAAAGGGGCCTTTCATATGTGATATCCTCGATGTCCGAACTACTCAAGGTGAATACTAGGTCCAGTCTTGCTGATCATCCCCACCTCTCTCTGGTAGTGTCTCTAACATGTTGATGCATGAGGTTTTCCAGTACCACATCCATCATCTTGGCTCTCCATGATTCAGGACCCCATGGGGCTCTAGGTTTTCCCAATCAATCTCTTTGTGATTGAAATCACCCATAACTAGTAACTTTGCTCTCCCCATGTGGGCTCTTCTGGCTACCTCGGCTAGTGTGTCTACCATTGCTCTCGTCGTATTCTTCTCTTGGCCTCCTGCAGTTCTGTGGCGGGTTGTACATTACAGCAATTACCACCTTATGGCCCTCAGACTGAATTGTTCCTACTATGTAGTCCCTTTCACCCATTCCATCCATTCCTTCCACTTCCTCAAATCCCCACCTGTTCTTAATGAGCAGTGCAACTCCTCCTCCCCTCTGCTCCTCTATCTTTCCTGAGGATTTGATATCCGGGTGGAAAGATTGCATCTGTTATCATCCTGGTGAGTTTCGTTTCTGTGAGTGCTATTATGTCTGGGGATGTCTCCTTTATTCTTTCATGCCACTCCTCACATTTATTTGTTATACCATCTGCATTTGTATACCAAACCTTTAACTTCTTTTCTAAAACCGTAGTCTGGGGGGTATGTTGGGGTTGGGAAAGTGGGAGATCTGATGGGGAACTATGGGTGGTTGGTGGGAAGGTGGAGTTTGTAATGAGGTGGGTGGAATCATTGGGTATGGCATGTGTGTTTTGGGTTAGGTTGTTTGGTTGCATTGGGGTTGTCCAGGTTGGGGAACATCTGAAGGTGGTTGTATTAGAGCTTCCTCCTGAGTCTGGGTTCTCCTGTCCATCTCTCTTTCCTCCTTTTGTCTCTGTACCCTCTCTTTCAGTTTCTGTCTTTCTTCCCGTGTTCTGTCGCGGTCGAGATACACCCTCCGGTACTCTGACATATCCCTTAGTCTTGCTTTCTCCTGCAGGATCCTGTTTCGATTCAATTCTGCTTTGAGAATTACTTTGACTGGCCGGATTCTTCCTCTTGCAAACCCCCCTATTCTCTGAAAATTTGCCAGCTGGGTCATGTCATCTTCTCCTATTGCTTTCATGATGTTTTCAATCGCATTTTTCTCCCCTTGTTTTCTTGCTTCGTAAGTTTCTCCTTCAGCTTCCTGGAGCCCATAAACAAAGACTGATCTCTCTCTTTCATTCTCCCACTGCCTATCCCTATGTAACCCTGATTCGATTTAGTTGCCTCCATTTGCAGCTTTCCTTTCTTCAATCTCTTCACTGTCTGTTATCCCTTGGCCCAGTGGCCTGTCGCTTTCCCTTCTTAACTTTCCCTGTGCACTGCTGTGGTCTGTTAGGGCTTCTACATATAGCTTAGCTCTCCCTTTTACTACACTCCCCTCGATTGTTCCTGATGTGATCCTCTCTTTCTCTCGGGCTCCACGATGGTCTGATATGGCCTCTGCAACAGTTTCCTCCGTTCTCTACAGTCCTCTTCTTTGTGACTGAGGTAGCAGTTTCTGATATCATGTCTACATTGCTTTTTAGTTCTTTAGGCTGTTTCAAATTTTTCAGTTCTTCTTCTAATCTCTGTATCTTAGCCTCTGCTGTTGTGACTTGCTTCTCCCACTTCCTGCTTTCTGCAGCTATCCTCTCCTCCATTATCTTGCTTTCTGCAGCTATCTCTCTTCCATTTTCATGCTAAGCTCCTCTAGCTTCCTTCCCCATCATGTTCCCTTTTCATGAGCTCTGCTGCCCAATCTTCCTTTGCAGACTCATCCTCCAGTCCCTAGTTTTCCGTCCTGCTCTTGGGACCCCATTTTTTATTTTTATTTTTAAGATGCCACAGAGTGAAAAACTATGTATTTCTGTGTGGTTGTTTGTGGTGTGATTGCCTGAGTGTTTGTGTGGGGTGGAGGGAGGAGAGGAGAAACTGAAGACAGTGGGAAATGGAAGAGAGGTGTGTGTGTGTGTGTGTGTGTGCGGGCCTGGGAGGAGCATAGGGTGCCCATCCCTCCATCCTTCACTGTGAGCTGCTTAAGACCCAGTCTTTTCTTACCTTGCATCTGCTGTTGCGTGCACACACACACACACACACACACACACACACAACACTTGGTTGTAGGGACGCCGTGCCAGTCAGTCGCATCTTGTAGGGCTCCGTGAATATAAGTGTTTTGAGGGCTCACAAAGGTACTACAGGGGTTATCAATGTGTCAGGGTAGTGAACAACCCTTGAAGTGATTTACGAGGGTTTCCCTGAGCCACATAAGTGTGGGAAGAGCCATAATTTTATAAGTGAACTAGAAATAAATATTTGGTGGCGGGGTCAGTGGGCCTAGTGTGCTCCAGGCGACGTTGCCACGTGTGTCACCCTAGATAATAAAGTGAAATAAATATGTGACAAGTGAAAGAAATACAGTGAATAGGTTATATTATATATCGACAAGAAACGAAAGTGGATATACGCCAGAACATCACATTGAGTTGGACAATCTACAGGATACTACACGCTGGCCAAGCTGCATCGCATCGCAAGTATTCACCTATGCGTGGTTTTGGGGTGTGGGTAGATCCAATTACCTAACCGCTAAGCTGTTTGTGAACGGTCAACTCTCATAGTAAGATAAGGAATAGGATATCAAGTACTCAGTAACAAATAGCAATTGGTAATTTCTAGCAGAAAAGGGCGAGCAGACAGGTGAATCATAGAATACATTAACTGGTAGATCAGGTGTGTCAGGTCAGGCCAGGTAGAGGAGCACTGTAGACTACGTGTTACTCGCAGACCTCACATACCACTCATACACATAACACAATTTCACCACTACTTTTCACACAATAAATCCACACACATATAGTTCCACACACACACACACACACATTTCAAAGTGTTTCCTTACATACACATACACACACACATATATCAACAGGCCTAGTGTCTAATTGACATGTGCCTAGGACAAAATGGTAACTAACTAACACACATTAACTGGTAGGTCAGGTGTGTCAGGTCAGGCCAGGTAGAGAAGCACTGCAGACAACGTGTCACTCCAAACTCCACATACACACCCATACACCATAACACACAATTTCCACATCACAACCACACACACACAACATACACATACATACACACACACATACACAACACAAACAAAACATACACACACATACATATACACACATACATACACACACATACATACACATTCACAAACACACACACAAAACTAACACACACACACACTCACACACATACAGGCCACACAGACTCTTCCTCCCTGCTCCCTCCCCCGCCTCTCCCCACTCCTTCCCTGAACCCTCTCTCCCACCCTCCTTCTCCCCCTCTCCTATTTTCTGTCTCCACCCCTCCTCCACTCTCTCCTCATATTCCCCCTCCCCACCTCTCTTCCATTTCCCCACTGTCTCCAGTTTCTCCTCTCCCTCCCTCCCACCTCTCTTCCATTTCCCCACTGTCCCTAGTTTCTCCTCTCCCTCCCTCCACCCCCACACAAACACTCAGGCAATCACACCACAAAACAACCACACAGAAATACATAGTTTTTCACTCTGTGGCATCTTAAAAAAAAAAAATGGGGTGCCAGAGAGCAGGACGGAAAACTAAGGGACTGGAGGATGAGTCTGCGAAGGAAGATTGGGCAGCAGAGCTCATGAAAAAGGAACATGAGTGGGAAAGGAAGCTAGAGGAGCTTAACAAGAAAATGGAGGAGATGATAGCTGCAGAAAGCAAGAAAATGGAGGAGAGGATAGCTGCAGAAAGCAGGAAGTGAGAGAAGCAAGTCACAACAGCAGAGGCTAAGATACAAAGATTAGAAGAGGAGCTGAAAAATTTGGAACAGTCTAAAGAACTAAAAAGCAATGTGGACATGGTATCAGAAACTGCTACCTCAGACACAAAGAAGGGGACTGTAGAGAACGGAGTGAAACTGTATGCAGAGGCCCTATCAAACCATCGTGGAGCCCGAGAAAAAAGAGAGGATCACATCAGGAACAATCGAGGGGAGTGTAGTAAAAGGGAGAGCTAAGCTATACGTAGAAGCCCTAACTGACCACAGCAGTGCACAGGGAAAGTTAAGAAGGGAAAGCGACAGGCCACTGGGCCAAGGGATAACAGAAAGTGAAGAGATTGAAGAAAGGATAGCTAAAATGGAGGCAACTAAATCGAATCAGGGGTTACATAGGGACAGGCAGTGGGAGAATGAAAGAGAGAGATCAGTCTTTGTTTATGGGCTCCCGGAAGCTGAAGCGGAAACTTATGAAGCAAGAAGACAAGGGGAGAAAAAAGCAATTGAAAAAATCATGAAAGCAATATGAGACGATGACATGACCCAGCTGGCAAATTTTCTGAGAATAGAGGGGTTTGCAAGAGGAAGAATCCGGCCAGTCAAAGTGATTTTCAAGGCAGAATTGACTCGAAACAGGATCTTGCAGGAGAAAGCAAGACTAAGGGATATATCAGAGTACCGGAGGGTGTATCTCGACCGCGACAGAACACGAGAAAAAAGACAGAAACTGAAAGAGAGGGTACAGAGACAAAAGGAGGAAAGAGAGATGAACAGGAGAACCCAGACTCAGGAGGAAGCCCAAATACAAGCACCTTCAGATGTCCCCCAACCTGGACAACCCCAATGCAGCCAAACAATCTAACCCAAAACACACATGCTTCCACCCACCTCATTACAAACTCCACCTTCACACCAACCACCCATAGTTCCTCATCAGGTCTCCCACTTTCCCAACCCCAACGTACCCCCTAGACTACGGTATTAGAAAAGAAGTTGAAGGTTTGGTATACAAATGCAAATGGTATAACAAATAAATGTGAGGAGTGGCATGAAAGAATAAAGGAGACATCCCCAGACATAATAGCACTCACAGAAACGAAGCTCAACAGGATGATAACAGATGCAATCTTTCCACCCGGATATCAAATCCTCAGGAAAGATAGAGGGAGCAGAGGGGGAAGAGGAGTTGCACTACTCATTAAGAACCGGTGGGGATTTAAGGAAGTGGAAGGAATGGATGGAATGGGCGAAAGGGACTACATAGCAGGAACAATTCAGTCTGAGAGCCATAAGGTGGTAATTGCTGTAATGTACAACCCACCACAGAACTGCAGAAGGCCAAGAGATGAATACGACGAGAGCAACAGAGCAATGGTAGACACACTAGCCGAGGTGGCCAGAAGAGCCCACATGGGGAGAGCAAAGTTACTAGTTATGGGTGATTTCAATCACAAGGAGATTGACTAGGAAAACCTGGAGCCCCATGGAGGTCCTGAATCATGGAGAGCCAAGAGATGGATGTGGTACTGGAAAACCTCATGCATCAACATGTTAGAGACACTACCAGAGAGAGAGGTGGGGATGATCCAGCAAGACTGGACCTAGTATTCACCTTGAGTAGTTCGGACATTGAGGATATTACGTATGAAAGGCCCCTTGGAGCTAGTGATCATTTGGTTCTGCATTTTGATTATATAGTTGAGCTACAAGTGGAGAGGGGAGCAGGAATAGGAAGGGAGAAACGAAACTACAAAAGGGGGAACTACACAGGCATGAGGAACTTCCTACAAGACGTTCAGTGGGAGAGAGAATTGGCAGGAAAACCAGTAAAAGAAATGATGGAATATGTGACAACCAAATGCAAAGAGGCAGAGGAGAGGTTTGTCCCCAAGGGAAACAGAAGTAACGGGAAGACCAGAATGAGTCCTTGGTTCACCCAAAGGTGTAGGGAGGCAAAAACTAAGTGCACTAGAGAATGGAAAAAGTACAGAAGACAAAGGACCCAGGAAAATAAAGAGATTAGCCAAAGAGCCAGAAACGAATATGCACAGGTAAGAAGGGAGGCTCAGCGACAATACGAAAATGATATAGCATCAAAAGTCAAGTCTGACCCAATGCTGTTGTACAGCCACATCAGGAGGAAAACAACAGTCAAGGACCAGGTAATCAGGCTGAGGAAGGAAGGTGGGGAGTTCACAAGAAACGACCAAGAGGTATGTGAGGAGCTCAACATGAGATTTAAAGAAGTATTTACAGAGGAGACAGGAAGGACTCCAGGAATTCAGAATAGGGAGGTATACCAACAAGTGCTGTATGAAATACACACAACCAAGGAGGAGGTGAAGAAGCTGTTAGGTGAACTCGATACCTGAAAAGCGGTGGGACCTGACAACATTTCTCCGTGGGTCCATAGAGAAGGAGCACTAACAAAAATCTTCAACACTTCCATTGAAACTGGGCAACTACCTGAGGTGTGGAAGATGGCAAATGTAGTCCCAATTTTTAAGAAAAGAGACAGACACGAGGCATTAAACTACAGACCTGTGTCACTGACGTGTATAGTATGCAAAGTCATGGAGAAGATCAACAGGAGGAGAGTGATGGAGCACCTAGAAAGACACAAGCTTATAAACGACAACCAGCACGGTTTCAGGGAAGGAAAATCATGTGTCACAAACCTACTGGAGTTTTATGACAAGGTAACAGAAGTAAGACACGAGAGAGAGGGGTGGATAGACTGCATTTTCTTGGACTGCAAGAAGGCGTTCGACACAGTTCCTCACAAGAGGTTAATGCAAAAGCTAGAGGATCAAGCACACGTAACAAGAAAGGCACTGCAATGGATCAGAGAATACCTGACAGGGAGGCAACAACGAGTCATGGTACGTGACGAGGTGTCAGAGTGGGCACCTGTGACGAGTGGGGTTCCACAAGGGTCATTCCTAGGACCTGTACTGTTTTTGGTATATGTGAATGACATAACGGAAGGGTTAGACTCAGAAGTGTCCCTGTTTGCAGATGATGTGAAGTTAATGAGAAGAATTAAATCAGTTGAGGATCAGGTAGGACTACAAAGAGACCTAGACAGGCTACAAGCCTGGTCCAGTAAATGGCTCCTTGAATTTAACCCTGCCAAATGTAAAGTCATGAAGATCGGGGAAGGGCAAAGAAGACCTCAGACAGAGTATAATCTAGGTGGCCAAAGACTGCAAACCTCACTCAAGGAAAAAGATCTTGGGGTGAGTATAATACCGAGCACATCTCCTGAGGCACACATTAATCAGATAACTGCTGCAGCATACGGGCGGCTGGCAAACCTAAGAATAGCGTTCCAATACCTCACTAAGGAATCGTTCAAGACTCTGTACACCATATACGTCAGGCCCATACTGGAGTATGCAACACCAGTTTGGAACCCACACCTGGTCAAGCACGTCAGGAAATTAGAGAAAGTGCAGAGGTTTGCAACAAGACTAGTCCCAGAGCTAAGGGGATTGTCCTACGAAGAAAGGTTAAGGGAAATCGGCCTGACGACACTAGAGGACAGGAGGGTTAGGGAAGACATGATAACGACATATAAAATACTGCGAGGAATAGATAAGGTGGACAGAGACAAGATGTTCCAGAGAGGGGACACAGGAACAAGGGGTCACAGTTGGAAGTTGAAGACTCCTATGAGTCAAAGGGATGTTAGGAAGTATTTCTTCAGTCATAGAGTTGTCAGGAAGTGGAATAGTCTAGAAAGTGACATAGTGGAGGCAGGAACCATACATAGTTTTAAGACGAGGTTTGATAAAGCTCATGGAGCAGGGAGAGAGAAGACCTAGTAGCAATCAATGAAGAGGCGGGGCCAGGAACTATGAATCGACCCTACAATTACAAATAGGTGAGTATAAATAGGTGAGTATAGTCACACATACACACACACACACACTATCAATATGTGCGTTTAACATCTAATAACTAACACAATAGTTCAAGTTATAAGTAAAGACATTATCATCCGTGAAAAATTAAGTTATTTATTATTTAACCTTTATGTGTTATGTAATACCCATTGCACAATAAGTATTCTCTTTTATATATTGAACATAGTCATTATAATTTAAAAAATATAAAATATAAGAAATGTATCATTACCGCTAAAAAATTGAGAATCGATATCGGTAATGGAATCGGTATAAAAATTTGTATTGTCCCGTCTGTGGAGAAAATTCTCCAAAGGAGGGGGGTATGCGCCCTTACTACCCTTGGTAAGGGCCCTCACCCTTTCCACCCTTAGGAAAGGGCCAGAGGAGGCGCGTCTGGCTGCATAAACAATTTAATTCAAGCCAGATGTACTGTCAACAGTGTGTCAAGAATTGTGCTGACCACAGCACCACGAGGCACCTCGTGGCACCACATGGCTGCACGAGACTGCAAAAGGCAGCACGAGCGGTCAGATTGAATTTGGCCACCGCAAGAACGAGTCATACGACTCTAGGGGTCATGCGGCGCGAGGCGACGTAAATCAACATAGACATTACTCGTTCGCGTCCGTTATATCATTTAATCTCCCCTAACGTCGGGAAATAAGATAAGAACTCTGTTCCAGCGCGTTTAGTGAATAACTTCAACATTGCAGTATATTCAGAAGTGTGCGCAGCTTCTTACTGCAAAAAGACGAACGTAGAGACAATCGCAAGTGAATTCCATCGAAACAAGACGGTGACTTCAGCGGCATTCTACAATCAAGACAGCATTTCCGCTGTATATGGTGGAGCCAACACCATCGCTCAAAGTTACACGAGCAAGGTAGGTTTTGTGTTCTTGTCAAACAGGGGACTGCGCAGTTCTTGTAGGCAAGAACATCAAAATTTACCTATTGACGGCGGTTATGCGTGGACTTTTAAGTCCAAACAAGTGAGTAAGCCGCCTTTCAGTCCATTTAAGACTGAAATATGGGCATATGCTCCTTTGGGGCAATAATTATAATCACTTGATGTTTACCTTACAGCCCTGTGGAGAATGAGGCCATAGATGGATCCCCTGAGAAGGTGTTGGGGACGGCTGCGACATCTTGGATTCATCAATAAGCTAAGTAACATACAGTCCACGTTATCGTAGGAGCACATTCCTCCACAGCAGTAAGACAAGAGAGACAGGGGTGGGTAGCTGCATTTTCTTGGACTGTAAGAAGGCGTTGAAGCTGGAGGACCAGGCAGGGATAATAGGGAAGGCACTACAATGGATCAGGGAATACCTGTCAGGAAGACAACAGCGAGTCATGGTACGTGGCGAGGTGTCAGAGTGGGAGCCTGTAACGAGGAGGGTGCCACAGGGATCAGTCCTAGGGCCGTTGCTGTTTCTGGTATTTGTGAACGACATGACGGAAGGAATAGACTCCGAAGTGTCCCTGTTTGCAGATGATGTGAAGTTGATGAGAAGAATTCAATCGGACGAGGACCAGGCAGAACTACAGAGGGATCTGGACAGGCTGCAGGCCTGGTCTAGCAACTGGCTCCTGGAGTTCAACCCCGCTAAGTGCAAAGTCATGAAGATTGGGGAAGTGCAAAGAAGACCACAGCCGGAGTAGAGTCTAGGGGGCCAGAGATTACAAACCTCACTCAAGGAAAAGGATCTTGGTGTGAGTATAACACCGAGCATATCTCCTGAGGCGCACATCTACCAAATAACTGCTGCAGCATACGGGCGCCTAGCAAACCTAAGAACAGCATTCCGACATCTAAATAAGACGTCATTCAGGACCCTGTACACTGTGTACCTTAGGCCCATATTGAAATATGCAGCGCCAGTTTGGAACCTTCACCTAGCCAAGCATGTAAGGAAACTAGAGAAAGTGCAAAGGTTTGCAACAAGACTAGTCCTAAAGCTAAGGGAAGTCGACTTGACGACACTGGAAGACAGGAGAGATAGGGCGGATATGATAACGACATATAAAATACTGAGAGGTATAGACAAGGTGGACAGAGACAGGATGTTCCAGAGATAGGACACAGCAACAAGGGGTCACAGTTGGAAGTTGAAGACTCAGATGAACCACAGGGATGTTAGGAAGTATTTCTTCAGTCACAGAGTTGTCAGGAAGTGGAATAGCCTGGGTAATGATGTAGTGGAGGCAGGATCCATTCATAGCTTTAAGAAGAGGTATGATAAAGCTCACCAAGCGGGAAGAGTGACCGGGTAGCGGACAGTTGAAGAGGCGGGGCCAGTAGCTGTGAATCGACCCCCGCAACCACAACTAGGTGAGTACACACAACCCGTGTACGTCAGGTCCATACTGGGAAATGCAGCTCCAGTATGGAACCCACACCTAGTCAAACACGTCAAGAAATTGGAGAAAGTGCAGAAGTTTGCAACAAGACTAGTCCCAAAACTGACCGGTATGTCTTATGAGGAGAGGTTAAGGGAACTCAACCTGATGACCCTAGAGGATAGGAGGGACATGGTAACGATTTATAATACGCTGAGAGGAATTGCCAATGTGGACAGGGCTAGAATGTTTCAGAGATGGGACACAGGAACAAGGGGCCACAACTGGAAGTTGGAAACCCAGGTGAGTCATAGGGATTTTAGGAAGTATTTCTTTAGCCTTAGAATTATCAGGAAGTTGAATAATCTGGAGAGTGAAGTAGTGGAGACAGGATCCATACATAGCTTAAAGAAGAGTTACAATAAGCTCTAGGAGCGGGGAGAGAGTGACCTAGTAGCGGCCAGCAAAGAGGCGGGGCCAGGAACTGTGGCTCGATACCTGCCTAAACCTTCTGTTTAGGCTGAGAAAACTTAAACTGGAGAACAAAATCCATCAGTGCTTCGCTCGTGATGGGAAAATACTAGTTCGAAAAGTATCAACAGGTCAGCAATTTTCTATATCAAACGAACGTGATCTCACCAACTTCCTTAGACAAGCTGACATTACCATTACTGATTAGCCTATTGTCCTCAACACATAATATACGTGTGCTGTATTAGTCTATGTTACTACTACTTTGTGAAATTTTTGTACTATATACTAGCTAGTACCAACTACCTCATACACTATGTACTTTACTTTTAGTGCTATTACTTGCTTCAACTTTATAATATAAATCAAATCTTGCTTCTAAGTTAATTTTATATCATATTTACTATCTGTCCATTTAATTTAATCCCCATTTATATATTCTCTTGAAATAGTTCCCAACAAATCAATACCTAGTACTGCCTTTCATCCAATAATTCCTTTTACTTAAGGTGCTAATTCTGGTGCTAAAGTGTTTTACTCTTTTAATTTACTATTATATTCCCTAAAGTGTTAACTCGTAATTAAGGTGCTATTTTTGGTGCTAAAGTATTTTACTCTTTTTATTTACTATTATATTCCCTAAAGTGTTAACCCTCATTGTTTACTATTATATTCCCTAGATTTTATCTTAAAAAAAAAAATCTAACTGCCACAGTTCTTTTATTAATTTTTATTATAATAATTAAGGTGCTAACTCAGGTACTAATTTACTTTACTTTCATTGTTTGCTATCATTTTCCCTAGCTCCTTTATTCCCAGCTTTAGTAAACTACCATAGTTCAATTAATTGCATTTGTATAAATTGACTAAGGTACAAATTCACGTGCCAAGAACTCTGTCAAATACCCTGTATCTCTACAAACTCTTATTAAAAATTTGTAATAATCAAATAGTTCCTAAGCATTTATTCTAGTATCATATTGTTAAGTTTAGTATTATCTATTCTTCTCAGGTCTAGTTATAGAATCACATCAAATCTTATGATTACAGGAATTGATCCTGATATCAACCTATTATTAAATGACTTACATGATTCCAACAGCAACTGTAACTATTACACAGCAGATCAAGCAAAGACATTACTCAGAGCCAACAATAACATAACTATCTTCAATTACAATGTTAGATCTTTGAGCAAACATTATGATGACCTCACAGCACTACTCCAATCCCTCCAGACCAATATGTCAATCATCACACTCACTGAGACCTGGCTGAAGCCTGATACTACAGATGTCTATGGCCTCCCAGGTTACACAGCCATTCACAATTGCAGGACAGATCAGCGGGGGGTGGAATAGCTATATATTACTCAGATCAACTTGAATGTATCAATAACTCTTGCATAAGGGATGAGCATGGAGAATATATTATAGCTAAATTTAAATAAAAAGACCTGCAAAAACCCCTCACAGTGATAAACATCTACAGATTACCACAGTCAAACATTCACCATTTTAGTGAAAAACTAGGTAACCTAATAACTGATGCACACATGAACAAAGACCATTTGCTGCTCACAGGAGACTTCAATATAAATCTCCTACATGACCAGGACCCACAAGTAACAGAATTCACAAACACTATGAGCAACTGCTTGTTACTACCAACAATATCAAAACCTACAAGAATCTCCGAGACTAGTACCTCATTACTAGACCACATCTGGACTAATACTATAGCCCCTCTAAAATCAGGCATCATCACAGACAACACCACAGACCACTATCCGACCTTTCTCATAACTAATCTTGGTAAATTGCCCCTAGATATTACAAAAGTTACCTTCAGACTACATAATGAGTCAGCTGTAAATAACTTTATAACAGCTATGATTAACATTGACTGGCATAATGAGTTAGAAACATATACAGATACTAATGAATGCATCAAAATTTCCTTAACAAAACCCACCACCTCTATAACAAACATTGCCCTAAAAAAACTAAACAGATCACAGCTAAGAGACTTAACAATCCCTGGCTAACACCCAGCATCCTTAAATCCATTAACAAAAGGCACCAATATGAAAAACAATACAGAAGGGGTCTAATAACTAGAGAACAATCCAAACGCTACTCATCAACCCTTACCAGCCTGATAAGGAGATCAAAAAAATTGTATTATGAGAACAGACTCCAGAACATAAAAGGTGATATGAAAAAGACCTGGAAGACCCTATCTGCAATTCTAGGAAATAATAAGATAGCGAAAAACAACACCATCAAATTATCAGGAGCAGATGAACCCCTACTCTCACCTACTGAGACAGCAAACAGACTTAATGTTTTCTTCTCCACCATAGGAAAGAATCTAGCGAGTAAAATCCCAAGCTCAAACACCCGTCCAACAGACTACCTCACAAACACCTACCCTAATACGCTATTCCTAGCTCCTACCAACCCAATTGAAGTCTCGTCATAATCAACACCCTTAAAAACAAGGCAGGAGACATAAACAGCCTACCAACTTTTATGTACAAAAAGCTTCACAGGTACTGTCACCAATCATAGCAACACTATTCAATAAATCCATTGAAGCCTCTACCTTTCCATCAATTCTCAAAATAGCTAGGGTCACCCGATCCACAAAGGAGGTAATCAAACAGACCTGAATAATTATAGACCAATTTCTAATTTACCATTGCTTTCTAAAATCTTCGAAAAATTAATTCATAGACAAATCTATTCCTACCTCGTCTCACACAATGTACTCAACCCCTGTCAATTTGGATTCAGGACAAACAAGAGCACAAACGATGCTATTACGCACATGTTGGAGTTAATATATACAGCACTTGAGAAAAAGAAGTCCCACTGGGAATCTTCATTGATCTCCGCAAAGCTTTTGATACAGTCGACCATGATTTACTGCTCACAAAATTAGCACACTATGGTATAAGGGGGCACCCACTCAACTACCTAAAATCATACCTCACCAACAGAAGCCAATACGTGTACACAAATGGAGCGAACTCTTCCACACAACCAATTACAGTCGGAGTCCCTCAAGGAAGTGTCCTGGGGCCACTCCTATTCCTCATTTACATAAATGACCTACCGAATGCATCACAACTACTCAAACCCATTTTATTTGCAGATGACACAACATATGTCTTCTCTCACCCAAATCCAGTTATACTGGCCAACACTGTTAATGCCGAATTACAGAAAATATCAACATGGATGACGACTAACAAGCTTACTCTCAATACTGACAAGACCTACTTCATACAGTTTGGAAGCAAAGCCACAAATGTTCCACTTAACATAACACTTAATGGTACACCCATCACAAGACTCACAGAGGGAAAATTCCTAGGAATCCACCTTGACAGTAGCCTTAAATTCCAAACACATATACAACAAATTTCCAAGAAAATCTCGAAGACAGTAGGCATATTATCAAAGATACGCTATTATGTACCTCAATCAGCTCTCCTTGCACTATATCATTCACTTATCTACCCGTATCTCACCTATGGAATCTGTGCATGGGGATCAACAACGTTAAATCACCTTAGACCACTCATAACACAACAAAAGGCCGCAGTCAGAATGATAACAAATTCCCACTCTAGACAGCATACTCCACCAATATTCAAAAGTCTCAAACTACTCACCGTAAAGAACATTCATACTTACTCTTGTGCCTACTACATATATAAAACTTTACACTCTAATATAAACCCTCTGCTCAAAACTCTCCTCACCAACTTTAATAGGACCCATGACCACAACACACGACACAGATCATTTTTTGATATACCCCGTGTTCATATCAACCTATGTAAAAATTCTATGCACATAAAGGGCCCCAGAATCTGGAATTCATTACCAGTAAATATTAAGATAATCTTGTCTGAAAATCAATTTAAGACTCAACTCAAAACCACCTACTCACCCAAACCTAAATGATCATGCTATAAACTACTTTGAAAAATGCTCATTGTTACTTTCCTATACGATAATCTCAATTTTTAATAATATGTTACTATTATGTTACCCCCTACTCATATTATAAGTTAATGTCAAAAATGCTCAATGTTATTTTCCTTAAGATAATCTCAATTCCATATTATCATTCAAGAATCTTAACACCTGTAACAATCTAAGATCTAATATCATTATATAATAATTTAAACAGTAAAATTTCATCATATTGTAATTTTGAAAATAATTTTTAACTAGAATAAACTCAATAAATTTCTCTAATATTAAGTACATAGTTTTTAAGGACTAGAATAAGCTGCCCCTAATGCCATGGCATGTCAGTGGCTCTCCTTGCACTCAATTTACATTGTAATTTCCCATACCCATGTAACCTGCAATGAAATAAATATATAGGTGAGAACACACACACAAAACACAAAACCACTCACAACTACACCACTCAACCACAGCCCCACACTCAATCGCACCACCACACACAACAGGCCAATTATCTATCGACAAGTGCCTTTGATAACTAGTAACTATTAGTTTGTGTTGTTTTTGGATTGTATAAATGCAATTTGCCAATAATTTATGTGTAAATAGTGTAGCGGTGTTGGATAACTTGAGAAAGCATCTTCTGCTCAGCTTGCAGCAGTCATCACAGGTGTTGCCTACTAATGGTACATATAGTTCCTATTATGCCTGTTTTTTTTTTTAATATTGAGAATGTCATTTCATAATGGATTCGACCTTTAAAGGTCGATGTGTCTAAGAAAAATGAATAATTATAATTTTAGGTGTCATTTGTATAAATGTGAGTCTTATAAAATCGGTAAAATAAAATTGAAATTATTGAATCCGTGTAATAAGTGGAGAATGGTTCTTTGCATAAGCTTCAAACTCAAACTGACAGTGTATTTTGTTTATAGGAAAGTTTGCACTGTATTCACTTAATATAATGTTAAACTTACATATAAATTCCAATTTGCCAGGTTTAGTAAAAATAGAGTGACCTCTGATAAATGGCAGCTTTAAATTTTTAACAGGAGTTTATTTTACTGAGAGGAGGACTCGAACTGGATTTGGTGTATATTGATGCCAACTTCTCAAGTATACTGAACAAACTGTGATTCTGGGTGCCATGCCAAAACTTAAGTGCCTCTTCTTGTCAAGCTTCTAATTGTCGTCGCTCATATTTGGCAGCAATAAAATCTTCAGTTGCATTTTGTAGTATTTTTTTTGCATGAATTGAGTTACAGTGGGCTGGGCTTATAAGATACAGGGAATACCTTTATTGGATCGCTCAGTCACACATCTAATTATAGAGGATATAATTATGGAAATGGTTTGACCGACAAGTAGAGGAGCCAGACACATGTGCAATAGTTGGGTAACTTTATTGCTGAAATGTTACTAAAAATTAATGTTAGAACAACATACTAAATATTTTATTGATGTGAGAACTGATCCTCAGGCCTATGTGACCAGAGGCGCCAGTATAACCATTCAAATGCGTTAAGTCTTATTAAAATACAATATTATTCTTTGGTTGTTTAAATGACCAACATTCTAATCCTAATAAAAATAAATCTTTTAATATAGAAAATGATTGTAAATTACCATCCTAGGCCTACGTATTTTTACTGGCTTGACAACTAAATTTTCCTCTATTATTCCAATTTTGGTTTAAAAGGTAATTAATAATAACTCTTGTAATTAGTGTTTTCGGGAATTCTTTAAACCATCTTCTGTCAAGAATTACAAGATGACTAGATGGGTTTCATTTACAACAAAAACCTAAAAATATATAATCCAAATCCTTTAATCCTCAAAAACTATGAAGAGGCAGGAACTGGAACTCATATAACAAGCCTCCAAAAAGGTCCAAGAACTGTAGATCATACCTTCAAGACTCACAGCAGCAGCAACTTACCAAGCTAAACAAAACTAAAGTTTAACATCAGTCCAAGGAAGCAGAGCAGTGAGGTTACTAGTCCAAGACCTTCATGCCACCACCAATGTTGATATCCATATACTTTACCCAATTTTTCATTGTATCTACTTAAACATATGAATAATACATTAACAGGAGAATGAATACTGTCATTATGAACAGAGGAATAAATACTGTCATTATGAACAGGAGAATGAATACTGTCATTATGAACAGGAGAATGAATACATGTCATTGTTATTACACAATTTCATGACTGCATCTACAACACATCAATTTTCACAATAGGGACTTGGTCCTAAAGAGAACAGTGTATGGGTATTTACAGCATCAGAATGCTACAATTAGCCCCAAGTCTCGTAACTCTTAGAGTCCTCTCCTGATCTCGCCATGCTGTATTATGCTTTTTGTTTTATTATTGACACATCGGCCGTTTCCCACCAAAGCAGGGTGGCCCGAAAAAGAAAAACTTTCACCATCATTCACTCCATCACTGTCTTGTCAGAGGCGCGCTTAAACTACAGTTATAAAACTGCAACATTAACACCCCTCCTTCAGAGTGCAGACACTGTACTTCCCATCTCCAGGACTCAAGTCCAACCTGCTTGTTTCCCTGAATCCCAAATCAAAATAAAAACTCGTTGCATCTGTTCCAAGTTCTTATTCAGAAAGTGAATTATTACCCCGAGAAATATCATCATTCGATTGGCCGAAAGATCTAATGTTAGAAAAACTTAGCTGAGATATTGGACTTCTCTCACTGTAGCTGAGGTCCGCGAACTTTTTTTGGGGTATTACCCCAAAACAAATTTGTGTACAGCGAAATTACCCGCTGGACTTGAAAGTTCACAGAATCCAGAAAACAAAAGCATTTAAATTCAATTTAGTTTATTGAATTCATTTGTATGGAGAATACAGTCATGTAAGCTGGAAAGTTTGTATTATACGTGATAAAGCAACTTTAAAAATAAAACACAAAATAATAAAATGAAAAATAAACTGCATGAAATGAAAAATAGTAACAGACAAATTTAATAAAAATCTTATTAGGAAACTAAAGAATTTCAGTGAAAACATTTTCACTTCAGGTTCTTGAGAAATGTTTCATATTTGCTACAACATCAAAATTGGGGCTTTGTGATATCAGAACAATTTAGATACTGTCTTCGACGTTCAACTAATTTCAGTGCGTGCTTCACTGAAGGATCTAAGTTCATGAAGTGCCTCTGCCAATCCTTCAGGTTCTTCTGGAACATCAGCAATTTCACACTTGAAGGGATTCACAACCAACTCAAAGTATGTGAATCAAGATCTGGAACGAAATCAGAGAACCACTTTCTGAGTTTGGTAAGATGCCCTATAACTGAATCCTTGATGTTACCAAAAGAAAAATCTTCACAATCTTCCAAAAACACAGCTAACTTTGGAGAGGCACCTATTTTTTTTCTACTTTCTGGCTTCAATACAGAAGTTTTGATCCAAATGCTGAAATCATTTCTCTGGCTTTAATAACATTAATATTGATCCCTTGCAGTTTTTGTTCAATGCATTCACATACCAAAAGATATCAGCTAGATTCAGAACATTTATAAGTGAAAGCCACCTCACTTCTGTGTGATAAAGTAGGCCTGAAAACTCAGCCTCTCCATCCTTACATAATTCATAATTTGCCTCGCTTATTAAATAATAAATTGTTGTGCAATTTTATGTATATGTTTATTGAGCCTTCATTACTTTCGAGATTTTCATTTTTCCTCCATTTGGGGTAATTTACCCCGATTCCCCAACTTAGGATCTATAGAATACAAGTACTGGCAGTGACCCCAAAAAACGAAAATCACATCTGAGTGAACAGTTATGTATCATTTAAATCATTTAACTGTGCTCTCATTTTGGCATTAGCACATGATGGAGACCCAGCTTTATGATGAAATGTAAGTATAATAAGCTTGACAACATTGTCAAACTTACAGTTGCTTTTAAATCTAAAAGTTCAATTACAGTTTTTAAAAATAAATAATTTAAATACATTCAGCTTCAACTTCAATAACAGCTACTCCATGTCTGCCTTCTAGCTACCTGAAAACAAATCTTCACTCTTTCTTAGCCTGGTGGAACCTTCAGAGAAATCCTTCAGACTATAATGTAACACTCAGGCAGGAACTCACATTATCCACTGGTGCCCAACACTTTACCTTCCTCTCTGTTCCATGAAACTACACGTTGCTGAATTGATGAGGGAAAAATAGAAGTAGAAGAATATATTGCATGACGCGTGCCCAGGCTTCCTGGTGATGATGTGCTGGTAAGAGACACTTCAGATGATGTGCTGGTAAGAGACACTTCAGATGATGTGCTGGTAAGAGACACTTCAGAAATTCTCATTCCAGCTTCAAACATATTGCAAGTGACTCACCTTTCTCTTCTTCTTCTTCCTGAACATCCTCTTCATTCTCCTTTTTTCTGTTCCTTCTCTTCGTCCCTCTCTTACTCATGCTCTTCTCCCTTTCCTCTCCTCTTCTTCCTTCTCCTTCCCTTCCATCTTCTGCTTCCCATCTTCTTTCTCGTTAGGTCTGAATTTCCCTTCCCTCCTCTTTCTCTTTATTCTCCATTTCTTCTTCCTCCTCCATTTCCTTCTCTTATTTCTCCTACTCTCTCTCCTCCTACTCCTCCCTTCTATTCTTCCTCCTTTTCCTGCTTTTCTTCCTCAGCCACCCCTCCCTTCCCCTCCCCATCAGTCTAATCATTCGCCTACTGATCCTATTATTCTTCTTCCTCTTCCTTCTACTCCCCATTCTCTTCATTCTCTCCCTCTACTTTATCCTCCTCCTCCCCTCCTCTACTTCCTTCTTGCCATTTTCCTCCTATTCCGCTTCCTTCTCTTCTTTCCTTTACTCCTCTTCCCCTGCTCGTGGGTTGCAGAGCGCGTGTGCCCGCACATGTATATAAAATCACAATCAGCTGAGTATATGCGTAGAAGCATTCACTTGACTTGCGTAGCGCAGTGTAGGCACGACTCCTGCCACCTGAAGCTGCGTCCTGTCAGGTGCACCAGACCAGGTAATGTCAGGTGCACCAGGCAAGGGATTGTCAGGTGCACCAGATCAGGGATTGTCAGGTGCACCAAGCCAGGGACTGTCAGATGCACCAAGCCAGGGATTGTCAGGTGCACCAGAGCAGGGATTGTCAGGTGCACCAGACCAAGGAATGTCAGGTGCACCAGAAAAAAGATTGTCAGGTACACCAGATCAGAGATTGTCAGGTACACCAGATCAGGGATTGTCAGGTGCACCAAGCCAGGGACTGTCAGATGCACCAAGCCAGGGATTGTCAGGTGCACCAGACTAGGGATTGTCAGGTGCACCAGACCAAGGAATGTCAGGTGCACCAGAAAAGGGATTGTCAGGTACACCAGATCAGGGATTGTCAGGTGCACCAAGCCAGGGACTGTCAGATGCACCAAGCCAGGGATTGTCAGGTGCACCAGACCAGGGATTGTCAGGTGCACCAGACCAAGGAATGTCAGGTGCACCAGAAAAGGGATTGTCAGGTACACCAGACCAGGGATTGTCAGGTGCACCAGACCACGGATTGCCACGTACACCAGACCAGGAATTGTCAGGTGCACCAAACCAGGGATTGTCAGGTGCACCAGACCAGGGATTGTCAGGTGCACCAGACCAGCGATAGTTAGGTGCACCAGGACAGATTTCGTCAGGTGCACCAGGGCAGAGTTCGTCAGGTGCACCAGGCCAGAGTTCGTCAGGTGCACCAGGCCAGAGTTCGTCAGGTGCACCAGGCCAGAGTTCGTCAGTGTGCACCAGACCAGGGACTGTCAGACCAATATTGGAGTATGCAGCACAGTATGGAACCCACACCTGTTCAAACACGTCAAGAAATTAGAGAAAGTGCAAAGGTTTGCAACAAGACTAGTCCCGGAGCTGAGGGGTAAGAGAACTCAACCTGGCAACACTGGAAGACAAGAAGGATAGGGAGGACATGATAACAACATATAAAATATTGAGAGGAATTGACAGGGTGAATAGAAACATAATGTTTCAGAGATGTGACACAGCAATATGGGGTCATAAATATTAATTGAAAATTCAGATAAGTCACAGGGATGTTAGGAAGTATTTTTTCAGCCATAGAGTTGTCAGGAAACGGAACAATCTGGAGAGTGATGTAATGGAGGCAGGATCCATTCATAGCTTTAAGAAGAGGTATGATAAATGTTATGGAGCAGGTAGAGAGTAGGCCTAGTAGCGACCAGTGAAGAGACTTGGCCAGGAGCTATGACTCGACCCCTGCAACCACAATTAGGTGAGTACTCACACACAAGCACACATACACACGTACATACATACATACATAGAGGAGACATGATAACGACATACAAAATACTGCAGGGAATCGACAAGGTAGATAGTGACAGGATGTTCCAGAGAGGGAATACAGAAACAAGGGGACACAACTGGAAGCTGAAGACTCAGATGAGTCAAAGGGATGTTAGGAAGCACTTCTTCAGCCATAGAGTAGTTAGGAAGTGGAATAGTCTAGCGAACGATACAGTGGAGGCAGGAACCATACATAGTTTTAAGACAAGGTATGATAAAGCTCATGGAGCAGGGAGAGCAGAGACCCAGTAGCGGACAGCGAAGAGGCGGGGCCAGGAGCTGAGTCTCGACCCCTGCAACCACAATTAGGTGAGTACAATTAGGTGAGTACATATATAGATACATACATACATTCATACATATATAGATACATCATACATACATACATTCATACATACATACATACATACACACATACATACATATATACATACATACATACATACATACATACATACATACATACATACATACATACATACATACATACATAACTCAGGGGTCTGTCTTATGAAGAAAGGTTGAGGGAAATAGGACTAACAACACTGGAGGAAAGAAGGGTCAGAGGAGACATGATAACGACATACAAAATACTGCGGGGAATTGACAAGGTAGATAGTGACAGGATGTTCCAGAGAGGGAACACAGAAACAAGGGGACACAACTGGAAGCTGAAGACTCAGATGAGTCAAAGGGATGTTAGGAAGCATTTCTTCAGCCAGAGTAGTCAGGAAGTGGAATAGTCTAGAGAAAGATATAGTGGAGGCAGGAACCATACATAGTTTTAAGACAAGGTATGATAAAGCTCATGGAGCAGGGAGAGCAGAGACCCAGTAGCAGACAGCGAAGAGGCGGGGCCAGGAGCTGAGTCTCGACCCCCTCAACCACAATTAGGTGAGTACATACATACATACATACATACATACATACGCACATACATACGTACGTACATACGTTCTCTCTCACACGCAAATACGCGTGGCCAGGAGCCGTGAATCGACCCTGCAACCACAAATAGGTGAATACACAAGGCGAGTATCACACCGAGCACATCTGAGACGCACATCAACCAAATAACTGCTGCAGCATGTGGGCGCCTAGCAAACCTAAGAATGGCATTTCGACATCTAAGGAAGGAGTTATTCAAGACTCTGTACACCGTGTACGTCAGGCCCATATTGGAGTATACAGCACAAATATAGAACCCACACCTGGTCAAGCACGTCAAGAAATTATGGAAAATGCAAAGGCTTTCAATAAGACTAGTCCCAGAGCTAAGGGGTATGTCCTACGAGGAGAGGTTAAGGGAACCCAATCTGACGCCACTTGAGGACAGGAGGGATAGGGGGGACATGATAACGACATTTAAAATGCTGAGAGGAATTGACAAGGTGGATAGGGACAGGATGTTTCAGAGATGAGACACAGCAACAAGGGGTCACAACTGGAAGTTGAAAACTCAGATGAGTCAAAGGGATGTTACCATAAATAGTGAATTAGGACAGAGAGGGAAAGGAAACAACTGACTTAGTGTGTAAAAGAAGAGAGGCTTGAGGAGGGTACACTCAACCCCAAGGAACTCCCGTAGCTGGCTCGCTTGCACACTCCACTCTCACACTGAGGTCCGGCTACGGCTGGAAAACATTTGGACATGTTTTCATAAGACACCAGCTGTCCCTGTTCACCCATCAGTAAAATGTGTACCTGGGTGTTAGTGGACTGGTGTGGGTCGCATCCTGGGACAATATTGACCTAATTTGCCCGAAATGCTCTGAGTAACAAGGGGCTTTCTATATAGTAGTATGTCATTGATGTCAGCTAGGCCTGTATACCTTGTACATGTACTTGTAGTAAATAAAGATATTATTATTATCATTCTATGCTCACCTATTGTTCCCTCTCTTGGTTGCCCATGTCAAGGCCTTCTACTTTCACAACATTAATACTATCCCCATTCCTTTTCCCCTTATCACCACCCCATCTCTCCCCCCCTTCCTACCTAAACTCTCATCCTGAATAGATAGCAGAGGTAAACCCAGACATCATAGTTATCACAAAGACAAAACTACTTGAAATTATATGATGCCTAATTTCAAGCAGAATACTTGGTAATAAGTAAAAACCGAGGAAAAAGGGGAGGGGAGGGAAGGGAGGGAGGAGGAGGGAAGGGAGGGAGAGTGGCTTTAAATTGACATTGTGTTGTCTGATATGAGAATTACAAATAGAAATGAGCAAGTTCATTACATAGTGGGGTAAAATTGAAGGTTGGGGACCCAAAAGAGGTAGTAGCAGTGATTAACGACCCACCACTAAGCAATACGTGACCAAGACAGGAATATGAAGAGAATAACACTGCAGTGGTTGACACCTTAGCAGAACCAGAAAGAGAGCTTATTGGGCAAAATTATTAGTCATGGATGATTTCAACCACAAACTGATTTTTAGAGCTGAGATTTGCATGGGGGACCAGAATCCTGGTCATGTTAAGAACTTAACTGGATCTGGTAATTACCACCAATACATCTGACATAGGTGAAACATTATGAGAACCACCTGTTCATTAGTGATCAGTTGGTAATGAACTTCGTATTTTTTGTGGAATTAAATATTGAAGGTGGAGAGGCAGGTGGAAGGTGTGAGACGCCAGACTTGAGAAGACGAAACTTTGAACAAATGAGAGAATTCCTAAAAGCATTGAAGTGGGAAAAGGAGCTTGAAGAAAAGTCATGTAATAAGGTGGAGTACTAGTTGGGAAGTGCCGGGAGGCAGAGGAGAAATGTTTACCCAAAAGAATGGGAGATATCAAAAACAGAGCTTTGGTTCAACCGAAGTTTCAGAGAAGAAAAAGAATATAAGTGTTTAGAAAAAACTATTGAAAGCTAAGGACAATAGATAACAGAAGTGAGCAGAAGAGTGAGAAATGGATATGGAAGGGTGAGGAGAGAGGTTGCGCAGCAATTTGAAAATAACAAAAATAACAGCATCATAAGCCAAGGTTGAGCCAAACCTGCAACAGCCTCATTAGAAGAAAGTTGACAGTAAAAGTCCAGGAGGAGAGTTCATGAGTAACGACAAGGAAGTCTGTGAGGAGTTGCACAAACGATTTACAGATATATTCTCTGTTGAAACAAGCACTGCAAGAGGACCTCGAGCAATTAGAACATAGAGTACTGGAAAACATATACCCAAGGAAATAGCTAAAAAAAAAAATTTTGATTGAGATGGATACATCAGAGGCAATGGGATCTGAAAAGCTGTCACCATAGAGTCAATCGGAGCAGAATGAATGTCCGAACTACTACCTAGGATCTCCAACTGGAAGGACATTGGCCAATTGCCAGAGGTCTGGACAACAGCAACATATTGGGATCTTAATACAGGGAATTCTTCACTTGCCTAACCCTTGGGCACGACCTACTTCCACATTGGTCAAATGTGACACCACCTACGACTGCTGCACCTCTCCTGCCTACGGTATATAAGCTACTTCTTCACACATATGCTCTATTCTTTTCAAGATTGATGGACTGACAACATCGACTCAAGGCTGAGGGACTGATTACCTCAAACTCCTCCTGTTCTCCTTTGTATTGGACTGATGAAGCCACTGTGTGGCGAAACGTTTCCTCAATAAAGATACCCAAGTGTTGCATATGTGTCTAATTTATCATGACTGACATGCATGAAATGGAAGGTAAAGGTGAAGATAATCAGGAAGAGAATAATAGAACATTAAAAAGGAAGTGATTTCGTAAATAATCAGCTTGAGTTTAGAGATGACATAGCTTGTCTTACTAACCTGATGGACATGACAAAGTGACAAAAGCGAGACAGGAGAGAGATGGATGGGTTGCCTGCATACTCTTGGACTGCAAGAAGGTATTTAATACTGTACCTCTCAAGAGACTATGACTTGAGGTGCAGGCAGAAATAACAGGAAATGTACTCTGGTGGATCGGAGTACATTCGATCGGTAATAGCAATGACATACCAGATGGGATTGAGTCAGATGTATCTCAGTTTGATGATGTAAAACTAATGAGGATAAAAACCAACTAGAACAGGGAAAGGCTATGAATGAATTAGGACAAACTGTAAAATTGGTCAGATGAGTGGATGTTTGATTTCGACCCTCGCAGATGCACTGTTATGAAGACTGGGGAAGGGGTGAGAAGACCAGACAGTACATACTCGGGGAAAGACACAGCAGACCTCATTCAAGGAGAAAGAAATAGGGGTGAGCATAGTGCCAAGCATATTGCTGGAGGCACACATCAACCGAACGAAGCCAATGCCCATCTGACAAATCTAAGAGTAACCTTCAGGAATCTAGACAAAATCATTCAGAACTCTGCAACATTTGTCTGGACCGTCTTGGAGTATGCAGCAACTACATGGAATACTTCAACAAATAAAGCATGTTAAGAAATTGGAGAAAGTAAAGTGGTATGCAACGAGATATGTTGCATACCACTTTAAAGACATGAAATGACTTTGACGATAATGTGGTGGAGGGAGGCAGCATACACAGTTTTAAGATCTAGTACGACAAGGCCCACTAGGAATGGGGGATTGAAATCTGGCAGACGGCAAGTTGAGAGGCGAGCCAGGAGCTGAGACTCGACCTTTGCAACCACATAAACGTAAGTACATGAAGGTACTTACAGTACACACCGTCTCACGTGACGCAACGAACAATTCATACAGAAAACTGTTGTTGCTAGCGAGATGCCATTTCCTTGATCCCACTTAGCACTCTACATCACTGAGATTATTCAATAAAATCGCATGATTTCAACACACCAGCTTCCAAAATTCATTTGATAGCATGGGATAATTGTGACAATGTTATCAAAGGAATTAAATGGGTAGGATAAAAAAGTTTGCCATGTTTACTACTTAACGTTTCAACTAGTAAAACATGATTGTATTCTGGAGCAGAGAATTAATAAGACATTATGAACCACTTCAGTTGCTCTCCTCGGATCTGCAGTAACTACAAGATTTTTTAAGAACGAAATGAATTACCAAAGAATAAGCTCATTCACTATGTACCTACCTGCTATAATAGCACTTACTTAATCTTTGATTGCATCTATGAAAAGAAGCCATTGCATGTATTGCATAGCTAAAAAATCTTCCATCCTTTCTTGGAAGAAAATAGAATCCTATTGCCAAGTTATCTATTTTGTTGAAAATATTTCACTAAAAAAGCTAATCGTCAAGGAAAAGAAAATTGTCAAATCTCAGAAATAATTTGTCAAACACAATATTAGAAACACTTCGTCAATGAAGCTTTGAGTAATCCAAGATTATCACACGAACGAACGAACAAGTGCAGGTAAGATCCCAATGGGGTGAGCGGGGAAGACGGTACAGCCGAAGAGTAGCGCTGGAGAGAAGTGTTCTTAGTCGTAGAAATAAAACCAGGGCTTAACCCAGCAGCTAAGGCGATCGTGGGACAGACTTGAGAACAGGAATAACAGGCTCAGTTGCGTTGTTCTTATAGCAGTTTGTTAGTCGCAGGACGAGGCAGGGAAGAACATCAAAGGGCAGCATACTGGTGGTGTTGCTTGACGAGATTAGGGTAGCAGGTCTGTCGGTGATCCATTCTCAAATCTCTTGAAGTTGTTTCTGGAAATAAATGGTATAAAATACCGACACAATGGAAAAATAAATACATAAGCAGTATAATGTGATCCTTTATTGACAACGTTTCGCCCACGCAGTGGGCTTTATCGAGTCACAGACAGATCTACCTGGAAAATGAGCAACATGGAGATATATATAGGGTACAGTCAGGTGGAGAATGCTGGGTCAGGTGGAGAAAGCTGCATGTGAGTCTTAAAAGTAGTGTGATAGTTGAAAACATAGTGTGACTTAAAGGACCTACAGTGTACCATTCTTGAGTTCTAGGTGGGATAGCGTTGAAGGACATTACCAGTAACAGACAGGAAAAGCTTCAATCCACGGCAGGGGTATACACAATCCCTTGTAATGGCTGCAGCAAATTATACGTTGGCGAAACATCCAGAGACCTACAAACACGCATTTCAGAACACCAGTACGCAGGCAGATCTGACGACTCAAGAAATGCCTGTGTTCAACACCGAAATTTACACAACCATTTAATCAACTACAGAAACGCAAGACTCATCGCCAGAGAAGACAACACGCAATACCGAAGAATCCTAGAATCATCACTCATCTGTATATCCAACAACTTCAACCAGAACAACGGCTTCTACAACATAGCTGAACCTATTGCTAAGAAACTTCTTCAACGCTATCCCACCTAGAACTCAAGAATGGTACACTGCAGGTCCTTTAAGTCACACTATGTTTTTAACTATCACACTACTTTTAAGACTGTCACATGCAGCTTTCTCCACCTGACCCAGCATTCTCCCACCTGACTGTACCCTTATATATCTCCATGTTGCTCATTTTCCCAGGTAGATCTGTTGTGACTCGATAAAGCCCACTGCGTGGGCGAAACGTTGTCAATAAAGGATCACATTATACTGCTTATGTGTTTATTTTTCCAAGTTGTTTCTAGAGAGGTGGTCAACATTTTTCTTGTTTCCGAAGGTGAAAGGAAGAGGGTTGAAGAATTCCAGAACTTGGGTAAGAGCGAAGTGATAAGGTTGTTCGCAGGAGAACTTGACAGATCCTGCACCGAGGCCTTTGTAGAGTTCAGAGCAGATCATGGTGTCAGCGTTTGATGGTGCAGTGTAAAATGTAAGATTTTCCCAAGTTTGTGTGGTATAGTCGTCGATATCTATTTCTTCTTCAGACGTGCATATACTAGATGAGTCTGTCTTGGTACTAGCAGGTGACTGAGGGTCGGCAGGATCAGTGGAGAGGTACTGGTGGTGTAGCATCAGGTTGGGAGGCAGTGGTCGAGGCAGCTAGAGCGGTGGTGTGGGAGGCTGTGGCAGGTGCAGGAACATTTGCTTGGGCAGTAGGAGACAGGTCGCCTGGAGTAGTGAAGTTGATGTTAGGAAGAATTTTGATGATGACAGCTGATGGTGTGGAGTCAGGAAATGCAAAGGCTGGGATATTGTTGAGACGAAACAGTTCATTTATGGGGACGTTGAAGGTGCCAGGGTTGGCTGCGTTGGCTAAATGAGCGTACATCATACAATACAATACCTTAGAAGGAGCCGCGCCAGGAAGTGGAGGTAGAGAAGTGCTGGCTGGAGATGGTTGTTGTGTTGCTTGTAGGATTTTCTTGGTATCCATCTGCAGTTTAGTGATGGAGACGAATATCGGTGATTTCTGGCTGTTCTTCTCATCTTCTTTATCTTCTGGGAGAGTTCTTCTTTTCGTAGAGGACATTTCGCTGCAAGTTGAGGCAGGTAGTAGTGGTAATGCTGGTGGAACATTCTGTGGAGTTATGGCAGTCCTTTCCACAGTTGGTACAGTATTTCTTTCCTTTCAGGGGACAGTCAGGCGTCGAGTGGTGCTACGAATAGCAGGTCCAGCATGGGGAGACGTGAGCAAAACGCTCTGGCTCGATATGTCTGGGATGGCTGTGGTAGTAAGAGATGGCTAGGCCATCAGACAGTGCTCTGGTAGCTTTGTCGATGTTGGAGAAGGTGAGTTTGATCAATGTAGAAGCGTTTGGAATTTTAGTGATGTTATCAATCAAGGCCCAAGTGTTTTGTTCCTCGATAGAGGTCTTTAGGTCCGCAGTCGATAGGGAAGTGATGAGCTTGTCCAACCATTTGACGAAAACGGAAAGTTACGCCAGCAGGAAAGGTGAAGGAGAGACGGTGAACTGTCGGTCACAGAGAATCGAATCAATACTCTCAGGTAAGACCCATATGGGTGAAAGGAGATTTGGAAAGAGGAAGAATAGTGGGTGAGAGGAACGTATAATAGAGTGAAGGAAAGAGCCAGGGCTAAACCCAGCCGCATAGCGATGGTAGGCATGGTAGAGGGAGTGATTGCTGAGCCGTGATGACTGCAAGATCGTGTTTGCGCAATGAGGTACTGGATTTGGTTCGGGAGGCAAGGACATTTCACGTAGGTGGCTGCCAAACGTCAGGCTGGTTTGCTATCGTCCTGTTTCTCACAATGCAAATTGGGTTGGAAGTGGAAGAGTTGGCTAGGTAAAACGGACGTCCTTTAAGGTCCACCCCTGCAGTGGGCAGTGCAGAGATTTTGAGAGTTAGATGAAAGGAGTAGGTTTTAGGTGTAGAGAGGAGGAGGAGCGGGATTGTAAAGAGATTGGAAAAGGTTTAGAGTGTTGTCTGGCTGTCTAATGACTTCGTCGAGGAAGGTTGTCCAGGTGTCTTGGTGGGTTTCAATTCGGTCTATTTGTCTGTCACTGAGTTCTTTCCAGAATACGTTCAGTGCCGGGGTGCCAGTCCTGTCGTGGAGAGACTCGCTAGTGGCAAAGTCATCCCATTTCACGCCCAGCACCCACCGCAGTGCACGGTTCTGGATTCGCTGCAGCTTCAGGACGTTTGTTTTGGCATCAAGAGAGAGAGCAAGAGGTGTATAGGTGATTAGTGGTCGTATAAGAGCCTTGTACAGGTTTAGTTTAGTGTTTGGGTGTGAGCCTCTGAGCTTGTATAGTCTCCCAAAGGCAGAACTGGCCATAACTCTTTTAGTGTTTATGTGGGTATGTAGTCTCAGTCTGGAGTCTTCATAGAGGTATCCATCAATTTAGAAGCTTCATGATCGTCACTACACACGACAATGAATGAGTCTTTCAGCTAGTACATAGCTGTAAATTTAACCTGCAAGCAGGTCTTTACAGCTGCAACAAGGGCAAGTTTGGTGGAATCAATGATAACACCACTGGTAGGCTTGATCGTTACACGATGGACAAGCATCGTGAAAGAGTAGAGGCGCTGGTATGAAGGTTATATATTCCCCTCCCCGTCGGGAATCAAAGGGATACTTCTTGAGCTAGAGAGACTGTGACTTGCCAGTAGCAAGGTCAGCAGTATTTTTTTGTTCACACTTAGTAACACACAATCAGTTTCTCTCAAAATGTCATTGTTAACTAGGTTAAACAATTACACCACCGACTACAATACAATACTCAGCACATATAAGAATAACCTCTTAAGAGTCAATGCAACGGATGAGTAATGTCAGACAAACATTGACTATATGGAAACTGACTCAAACTCAGGAGAGAATTCAGCAGCTGAAGAAATTAGAGAATGCAGCTGCTTTGTAGCAGCGTAAAGCAGTGTTAAGTTTAATGAAGAAAGTCTAAACGATGTACCAAGGATTTAAGAACTTGACCAGACTGACTTTCGTTAATGTTGTAAAGAAATTGTAGCCAGCACCTCACAAACATCTGCTTTCATATTCTTTTTCAAATCACAAAGCAACATCACGAGACAAAAGCGCTGGTATTCGTGTCATCACAAACAAAACAGAAAGAGACACTTGTATGGCACTGATGCTATTGTTTCAAGAATAAAATCCGCTAGAATGATGGAGAGAATATTTGATAGTTCTTCCATCTTGGGTAATTCAAGCCAGTTAATATCTAAGTTCACCTTCCTCTTCAAGAAAGAGTCAAAGAATGTTCAGTATTGGAAGGAACGTCTTGTCAGGGCAAACGATCGTTTGTGGTTTGCGTCCGTGGGCCAGTAGCTCTTCTGCAGTGCTCCTCTGTTCTCTTGTTCTTATACACTACCACCACCACAGCTGCCACTACTACTACTACTACTACTACAACTACTTCTACTATTACTACTACTATACTACTACAACTACTATTACATTTTCATTATTACTACTGCACTCTCTGCCCTAATTTTTCTCACGTTTTCCACTTCTAATACCTTCTTTTTTTCTACCTCTACCACTGCTGCACTGCAAACACTTCTACCACTACATCTTCTACTACTTCTACCACTACTACTTCTACCACTACTACTTCTACCACTTCTATCACTACTACTTCTACCACTACTATTACCACTACATTCTTCCCCCGCTGACTCTGGTATGTGTTACGGCCTTCCCTCCTCGCTTCAGTGTGACTTGTCAATGTAGACAGCCTGACTGTCTGCATAGACAGCCATGCTGTCTGCCAGCTGAGTTCATATTTCGTGCCATGCTAGTTTCCATAGTTTCCGCCAGAGGGCAAGCCTGGTAGGCGTACCCACGTCTACCAGACCCGCCCTGGCATACTCTCACTTGGCGCCCAAACTTCAGTCAGTCAACAGGCCTAACTCGTCTCCCCCTCTCGCAAGGCATGGCCTTTGGCCATGACCACAGACACGCAGCCTGTGAACTCGCACCTTTATACAAATAAAGTAAGAAGCCTCCGAAGTCTTATCATTTCAACCACGCTACCAAGAAAACGCCAAATAACACGTCGTTATATCAATGGTCACAAGTCAGACCGAAAGTCTTCATTAATTTCAGTCTTCTTAGAGCGATTTATTTATGAATTGTTCCAACAACAATATTGTGACTTTTTATTAACTAACTTCACTACCTCACACTATCACACACTCACTGTCTTCACTACATCACACTGTCACCAGCTCACTATCTTCACTACCTCACACTATCACAAACTCACTGTCTTCACTACATCATACAATCACCTGCTCACTATAATCCAATACCTCACACTGTCACCAGCTCACTATCTTCACTACCTCTCACTATTACACACTGACTATTTTCACTACCTCACATTATCACCAGTTCACTATCTTCACTATTTCACACTCACCAGCTCACTATATTCACTACCTCATTATCACCAACCCATTATGTTCACTGCCTCACACTATCATAAGCTCAGTTTTCACTACATCACACTATCATCAGCTCACTATCTTCATTACACCACACTATCACCAACTCATTATCTTCACTACTTCACACTATCAGCTTCTCACTTTCTTCACTACATCCCACTATCACCAACTCACTATCTTCACTACATCACGCTTTCACCAGTTCACTATCTTCACTACCTCACTATCTTCAATACATCACACTATCACCAGCTCACTATATTCAATACCTCACACTATCACCAGCTCACTATCTTCACTACATCACACTGTCACCAGCTCACTATCTTCACTACCTCACATTATCACCAGCTCACTATCTTCACTACCTCACAATATCACCAGCTCACTATCTTCACTACATCACACTGTCACCAGCTCACTATCTTCACTACCTAACATTATCACCAGCTCACTATCTTCACTACCTAACACTATCACCACCTCACTATCTTCACTACATCACACTGTCACCAGCTCACTATCTTCACTGTATCACGCTTTCACCAGCTCACTATCTTCACTACATCACACTGTCACCAGCTCACTATCTTCACTACTTCACATTATCACCAGCTCACTATCTGCACTACCTCACATTATCACCAGCTCACTATCTTCCCTACATCATACTGTCACCAGCTCACTATCTTCACTACCTCACATTATCACCAGCTCACTATCTTCACTACCTCACATTATCACCAGCTCACTATCTTCCCTACATCATACTGTCACCAGCTCACTATCTTCACTACCTCACATTATCACCAGCTCACTATCTTCACTACATCACACTGTCACCAGCTCACTATCTTCACTACCACACACTATCACCAGCTCACTATCTTCCCTACATCACACTGTCACCAGCTCACTATCTTCACTACCTCACATTATCACCAGCTCACTATCTTCACTACATCACACTGTCACCAGCTCACTATCTTCACTACCACACACTATCACCAGCTCACTGAAACCATCGAGGATCGAAGCCGATTCAATTTGCCAGTCAACTCACTATCTTACACTATCATAAAATTCCATTCTAACTATATTCTGACATTTATGCTATAACCTGCAGGTGTAACTTAATAATTCTCTCTAATTTATACTAACACTGTTATTATAACTAATATCAGCATTGTTGTTATTTTAAAATATTACTTGGCTAAAATCGTTGTGATCATCAGATCACAGAGAACACAACAATGGAGGTTGAGTACGTGGGAACATATCACCCCTCCCTGAAGGCAGTGCGAGGCTTGTTCATGAAAGACCTCCGGGAGATACTTAATTCAACCCGGCGACCCCTTCGTCTGTGTCGCTTAGTTATTGACGACGATTTAATGCAAGAGAGAACTCTCCGCCGCAAGGAAGGTATGTTTCTGGTCCTTCTACTGGGTTCCCAAGCACACGTTGTGTCTCTGTACAGGGCTGCTGACGGATAGTTATTGTACTATGATTCAACTACAAGACCGGTCCACTACTTGTTCAGGGACTATATGAAGAAACACAGGATCCCCTGGTCCAAGGTCACCGTGGTCAACGCCGTCTTCCAGCGAGACTTGTACAATACTTGTGCCTATCACGCATTCAGCTTTCTGGACCATGTAACAAGTACCAAGCAGAGGGATTCCTGGTTACTGATCAAGTCCTACAAGGATGGCATGGGATCCTTCACGGACTGGACTGCCATACAGCGTGTGAAGGAAATACTTTCAGAATTTGATAATAATATAAATCTTACTGTTGATCCCACTAGCACAGAGTCCATCCTGCCCAATTATACTCCAGTACGACCTTCACCTCCTCCTCCTTCCTTCAATATGCCTAGTCCTTCCTTCCCTTTATCACCTCCTCCTTTCCCTGACCCACTTCCATATTTTCCAGTCCCACCTTCCTTCTCTGTTCCTGCTCCTTTCTTCTTCCCTCCTGCCTTCTTCCTTCCTCCTTCCTTCCCTGTTTCATCTTATTTCCCTCTCCTTCCTTCCTTCTCCCTTCAACCTCCGTCCTACTTTCCTCCTCCTCCCTTCTCTGTCCCTACTTCAGTACCTTATAAACACTGAAATAAATGAACATAATCAAATGATCAATCAAAACAACAGGAAAGGAATAAATTAATCTTAAAATTAAATTCCGCCGTCTTCCATATAGACAACTGATCCGAGAAAAGACATTTAGGGATGAAATTCTCCCAACTTCACAATATCAACTGAAAGTTCACTTTCTGGATTGCCTTGGCTGGAAGACTCAGTTGTTCTCATAGACAGTTTTTGGTAAATGTAACAAATCACGTAAACTGGATAGATTATTTTTGTTTCTTCTGCAGCAAATTTTACTGCAGTTTGTACTGTATTGTACTCTGGTACATTAATGAAAAGTAATACAAGAATTTTTGTTTGGTAATGCAATAACGTAGGTGTTGTGGCTTCTATAAACCCTTGACATAATACAGAAGACTGAGTTGGTAAAAACATTCCATACATTCACTAAAAGAGCCTGAATTGAGGATAATGTACATCTACAAGCTATTTTTCTGTATACAGTTTGCAGTTTTAGAATATTTAAACCATCAGAAAGTTTATGCTTATATTTACCAATGTCCGAAATCTCCTTTGAAGATGAAGTGTGGATTTTGGTAAATTCTTTATTTATTAAGTTCTTTACTGGTGTTTTGCATTTTATTCCAGCCACTGAGTGAAGTGTTCTGTTTCCAGTTCTCAGAGGGACTTTAAAGTTTTTATGTTAAAATATGCTTTGTCAGAAACGTATTGAATCTTTGTCCAAATCAAGTTTCAAGGTTTTACTGCAGATGCCTCAAATAGTACAATATCATTATCACCTGAACAAAATTTCGAATTCTGACACTGTGTTGACAATGCTTTTAGATGGAACTGAACGAAATAAAATACACCGAGAGACCAAGCAATATGGAAGATGAAAGGACGGAGGTTTTGTTGCAGCATTAAGAAATGTGAGATTGAGGTTCACTGCTTCTTTAATCTTCATTTTTCGGACTCTTAGTTTTGTAGAATAACTTAACCCTAAAAAGCAGACAATGTCTCCTCAGCATCTTTCATAAAGTTTGTTGCATGTGGGCAGTCTGTAGTGTTATAAGTAGTTGTAATATCCTCTGCAACTACAACTGCTGCAGCTTCAACCATTCTTAGCAAATCTTTCTCATTATTCTCTCGCTTTGTGTACAATTAGTCACACGGAATTGAGACTAATTAATGCCGATGGAGACATGTGGTAGCTACGGAACATAGTAAACACAAGTTACTAATGAATGTGTCCATGTGTCCATGTGTACATGTGTCCACACAGTTAGCGTTGTAAGAGAAGCGATGATTTGGAGATACGTCGTCAACTTCTGTCCACCACTTTTATGTTAAGGGTCTGAGAGTGAGTAAACAAGAAGACATATGTTATTTCTGATCATTTCCTCAGACAAAGATTATAAAAACCTATTATATTAGATGAATGAAAGTAAGATATTCATATTAAATTTTGTGTTTTCCTTCTAACTCATTTTCTTTGCGAAATCAAATGAATTTTTTTTATATTCTAAGCAGCAAATTGGTCTGCTCTCCATATAATTATTTGATAATAATATTTAATTAATATAATAATAATAAAGTGCAGTATTTATAAGGGAGGATTACCAAGAATTAATAAAAAAGTATTACAGTATTAACAAAATATTCAATAAATGTTTGTGTCTGGGAGTCAAGTGAAGTTTTTTTTTATATTTTATTTAAAACAGTAGATACAATACATCTATTTTAAGCATACCAAAACAATATCAATAACAAGCTGTGAAACTATTTGTGCTCCACACCCTTCAACTCAAAATGAACATTTATATGAGCACACTAACATATATGACACCCCCCCTTCTACACTTTCACAACAACCCAAACATAGTATTGAAATTTAAACTCACTCAAAAGTACATAACCACGACGTACCACACTTCAATAAATGGAACATAAGGAAAGTCTTTGTTACACATTACCCTACCCCCTTCTGATGTAAACTTATTTTATGTTATATTGAAACCCCTCCAGTACAAACCCAACACACACACGTGCCGTACAAAATTTTCGTACCACTAATAAAAACATTTTCATGACTCGTACTACACCAAAACACACAAACCCATTATAATAAATTACGTACAATATCAAATAACAAATAAAATGACATCACACTTGTATGTTATTAACATATCATCCTAACCATAAAGAAACAGGAAAAACAGTATGCACATGTTAACAACCTGTACAATCCCATCCCCAATAATTAACAAACCTTCACCACCCCATGCATAAAAGCAACCTCCATTGTATACTTAACCTGTATACACATGTTAAAATATGAATATGAATCCATACACTTCCAATAACACAGCCCAACCCATCAAGCATACATACACCCCCCTCCTTGTATACAATCCTAAAACAATCATGTATTACAATATCCCCAACACACACACACCAAATAATAACAATATACCTAATAATACTAATCACTAATTTGCATTACTAAACACAAGTTACACAAACAACCTTACACCGTAGGCCATCAATAAATTATAGATGTTAAATAAAATTTAGTACCAAAAAATCTTAAGCATCACTATCCAGGCCTTCTGCTAACATTCAAAATACATGTGGCTCTCAAAATTCCACGACTGTGCACCCACATATTACACACATATAACCACCGAGTCTCACCACCGATGCGTAAACAAACGCCATGGTTTGTTATACAAAACTATGGATTAATCCTCCGAAACACAAGGTAACCCCCTACCTACCTCCGTAACTTACACCCATACATTCATACCGCACATATTCCACCTACCCCACCCCTCTGGCCCACCCATCTCCCATGCCACACACACCCCATTAACCCACCCACCTCTCCCCATTCCCTCCCTAACCCAGCCCACCCCCCCAAACCCAATCACCCCACCCACCTCAACATATCCCTAATCGTTAAGTTCCTGTATTCTTTCACAAAACCTGTCTCCCAAGCATCACCATACACCTCCCTATTCTTGCATTTGGTCCTATAAAACCCCGCTCCTAAAGCCCTAATTCGCACTTTCCCCTCCACCTCCCTCATCCCCCAAGATATATGGATAAAAAGAGAGGAGCCTACGACTACGTTTCGGCCCGACTTGGACCATTTACAAAGTCACACTAACACACAGAACAGGTGAAAGGAGTATTTATAGGCAGGCAGACATCACCTCTACAAGGTGTCTGTGATGAGCCTCTACAAGGTGTCTGTGATGAGCCTCTACAAGGTGTCTGTGATGAGCCTCTACAAGGTGTCTGTGATGAGCCTCTACAAGGTGTCTGTGATGAGCCTCTACAAGGTGTCTGTGATGAGCCTCTACAAGGTGTCTGTGATGAGCCTCTACAAGGTGTCTGTGATGAGCCTCTACAAGGTGTGTGTGATGAGCCTCTACAAGGTGTCTGTGATGAGCCTCTACAAGGTGTCTGTGATGAGCCTCTACAAGGTGTCTGTGATGAACCTCTACAAGGTGTCTGTGATGAGCCTCTACAAGGTGTCTGTGATGAGCCTCTACAAGGTGTCTGTGATGAGCCTCTACAAGGTGTCTGTGATGAGCCTCTACAAGGTGTCTGTGATAAGCCTCTACAAGGTGTCTGTGATGAGCCTCTACAAGGTGTCTGTGATGAGCCTCTACAAGGTGTCTGTGATGAACCTCTACAAGGTGTCTGTGATGAGCCTCTACAAGGTGTCTGTGATGAGCCTCTACAAGGTGTCTGTGATGAGCCTCTACCAGGTGTCTGTGATGAGCCTCTACAAGGTGTCTGTGATGAGCCTCTACAAGGTGTCTGTGATGAGCCTCTACAAGGTGTCTGTGATGAGCCTCTACAAGGTGTGTGTGATGAGCCTCTACAAGGTGTCTGTGATGAGCCTCTACAAGGTGTCTGTGATGAGCCTCTACAAGGTGTCTGTGATGAACCTCTACAAGGTGTCTGTGATGAGCCTCTACAAGGTGTCTGTGATGAGCCTCTACAAGGTGTCTGTGATAAGCCTCTACAAGGTGTCTGTGATGAGCCTCTACAAGGTGTCTGTGATGAGCCTCTACAAGGTGTCTGTGATGAGCCTCTACAAGGTGTCTGTGATGAGCCTCTACAAGGTGTCTGTGATGAGCCTCTACAAGGTGTCTGTGATGAGCCTCTACAAGGTGTCTGTGATGACCAACACATTCTCTGTTAAGAACCTGTAAACTATTTCTACGATGTTACCTACATTTTATGTGTTGCACGCACGCGCGCACAGGACTAGTGGCATGAATAATGTAAACACACCTGCATATATGTATACCCCGCTGATTCATTAATGAATTTTGTGTATGAAGAGAACTCTTTGTAAGTATTGTGTTTTGTGCAGCTGATTGTGTTGCTGCCAGGTTTTACCTTCTATTGTGTACCTGTGTTGCTTTCATTTGCAGGATTTGTAGTATATTATTACGTTTAGACTTCTTGTTTCTTCTTCAAGTCGTCTTCTTCTTGTTAGAGTCGTCGTCGTCGTCGTCTTCTTCTTCTTGTTAGAGTCGTCGTCTTCTTTTTCTTGTTCGAGTCGTCGTCTTCTTTTTCTTGTTCGAGTCGTCGTCTTCTTTTTCTTGTTCGAGTCGTCGTCTTCTTTTTCTTGTTCGAGTCGTCGTCTTCTTTTTCTTGTTCGAGTCGTCGTCTTATTTTTCTTGTTCGAGTCGTCGTCTTCTTTTTCTTGTTCGAGTCGTCGTCTTATTTTTCTTGTTCGAGTCGTCGTCTTATTTTTCTTGTTCGAGTCATCGTCGTCTTGTTTACCAATTCATAAAAATAATTATAGCAATGAATTACTGTGACTTTTTAAAGTAATTCGAAGGATGGCGCTGCTTTAGTCATTGTTATATGAGAATTTTAAAATTATTAATTCGTTTAAACCTTTATTAAATACCACTGTAACACATACAATCACCCCGACTTCCCCCCCCCCTCAAAAAAAACTTTATTGATGTATCAATATATGATGTAGACTGGATTGTATTATACAACTATAAAGTCTTAACAATTATTAAAATACTGTGTCAATAAAATAATATTAAGCATAATTTGTCATAGCTTCAAGGTTCGCTATTTCAAATTATCGGTGTCATTCCTCATTCCTCTAAACTATAGATGTTATTCCTCTAAACTGTAGATGTTATCTCTGTAAACTGTAGATGTTATCTCTGTAAACTGTAGATGTTATTCCTGTGAACTGTAGATGTCATTGATGTAAATTGTTGGTGTCATTGATGTAAATTGTTGGTGTCTTTCCTGTAAATTGTTGGTGTCATTGATGTAAATTGTTGGTGTCATTGATGTAAATTGTTGGTGTCATTGCTGTAAATTGTTGGTGTCATTGATGTAAATTGTTGGTGTCATTGCTGTAAATTGTTGGTGTCATTCCTGTGAATTGTTGGTGTCATTGATGTAAATTGTTGGTGTCATTCCTGTGAATTGTTGGTGTCATTCCTGTGAATTGTTGGTGTCATTGCTGTAAATTGTTGGTGTTGCCCGTCTTGGCTGGACTTCTGTCTTTGCACGCTTCACATCTCCTTTTTCCTACCCCATACCAAACAGATCAAGTCCAGTTCCTTCAGCCTATTTCCCTAAGAAAGGCATCTGATACATGGGATTAATTCCGACATCTTTCTCTGTCTATTTTGGAGCGCACACATGCGCTCCCAGTAATATGGAGAGCAGAACTAAGCAGCATAATCCAGAAGAAGTTTGACCAAAGACATTTAAATAAAGTCTCACCAAATAAATATAATAGTTGAAGGACTTTTATTATTTATATTTCGTGATATGAAGTCAAGAATTTTATGAGCTTTATTGCGAACACTTATGCATTGTTGTCGTGAAAGTAAAGGATATGGTGAAACAATATGTGGAAGAAAACACTTATGTACTGTTTAAGACATATACTAATGGAAACGTTTTGCCACGAGTGACTTCTTCAGTAAGTTTTTGTTATATGTTTCCTCCAATATACACTTGAAAAATCCTTGAGGGATTAGTCCCAAATCTGTACTCGGAAATCACTCCCAACGTAAGCCAAAGACTCGGCAGGCGGTGAAACATCCTTCCAATGAAAAGCAGGGAGCCACACTAGAGATAAACAACACAGTAAGTGTCAGGGGCCCAATACTTTTCAACTGCCTCCCAGCATACATAAGAGGGATTACCAATAGACCACTATCTGTCTTCAAGAGGGAGCTGGATAAGTATCTAAGTTCAGTACCTGACAAGCCGTGGCTGTGGTTCGTACGTCGGTTTGCGTGGGGCCGGCAGTAACAGCCTAGTTGATCAGACCCTGATCCACCGCGAGGCCTGGTCATGGACTGAGCCGCGGGGGCGGTGGCCCCCAGAACACCCTCCAGGTATACTCCAGATATCCGATATCTTGAAAATACGAATTATGGCCTACTTCAATTTAAAAGCCTGCCTATGTAAAAATTTGCCAGCATGAAAAATTTAAATATTTTATTTCAGTGCTATTGTCTGTGATCACCTTCAAAACTTTAATGATTCTATTAAAATAAACTGAGAGGAAGGGTTGGTGTTAATTTGTTCCAAGTGATATTAAATTAAACACTGTCGTTTCTTGGTATCTGTGCTAGTAGGATTCATGTTGTCGTTGCTTGGTATCTGTGCTAGTAGGATTCATGATGTCGTTGCTTGGTAGCTGTGCTAGTAGGATTCATGCTGTCGTTGCTTGGTAGCTGTGCTAGTAGGATTCATGCTGTCGTTGCTTGGTAGCTGTGCTAGTAGGATTCATGCTGTCGTTGCTTGGTAGCTGTGTTAGTAGGATTCATGCTGTCGTTGCTTGGTAGCTGTGCTAGTAGGATTCATGCTGTCGTTGCTTGGTAGCTGTGTTAGTAGGATTCATGCTGTCGTTGCTTGGTAGCTGTGCTAGTAGGATTCATGCTGTCGTTGCTTGGTAGCTGTGCTAGTAGGATTCATGCTGTCGTTGCTTGATAGCTATGCTAGTAGGATTCATGTTGTCGTTGCTTGGTAGCTGTAAAAGTAGGACTCATGCTGTTGTTGATTGGTAGCTGTGCTTGTAGGATTCTTGCTGTCGTTGCTTGGTAGCTGTGCTAGTAGGATTCATGTTGTCGCGTTGTTTGGTAGCTGTGCTACTAGGATTCTTGCTGTCGTTGCTTGGTAGCTGTGCTAGTGGGATTCATGCTGTCGTTGCTTGGTAGCTGTGCTAGTAGGATTTATGCTGTCGTTGCTTGGTAGCTATGCTAGTAGGATTCATGTTGTCGTTGCTTGGTAGCTGTGCAAGTAGGACTCATGCTGTCGTTGCTTGGTAGCTGTGCTTGTAGGATTCTTGCTGTCGTTGCTTGGTAGCTGTGCTAGTAGGATTCATGTTGTCGTTGCTTGGTAGCTGTGCTAGTAGGATTCATGTTGTCGTTGCTTGTCAGCTGTGCTAGTAGGATTCATGCTGTCGTTGCTTGGTAGCTGTTCTTGTGGGATTCATGCTGTCGTTGCTTGGTAGCTGTGCTAGTAGGATTCTTGCTGTCGTTGTTTGGTAGCTGTGCTAGTGGGATTCATGCTGTCGTTGCTTGGTAGCTGTGCTAGTAGGATTCTTGCTGTCGTTGATTGGTAGCTGTGCTAGTAGGATTCATGCTGTTGTTGCTTGGTAGCTGTGCTAGTAGGATTCTTACTGTCGTTGCTTGGTAGATGTGCTAGTAGGATTCAAGTTGTCGTTGCTTCGTAGCTGTGCTAGTAGGATTCATGTTGTCGTTGCTTGGCAGCTGTGTTAGTAGGATTCATGCTGTCGTTGCTTGGTAGCTGTGCTAGTGGGATTAATGCTGTCGTTGCTTGGTAGCTGTGCTAGTAGGATTCTTGCTGTCGTTGCTTGGTAGCTGTGCTAGTAGGATTCTTGCTGTCGTTGATTGGTAGTTGTGCTAGTAGGATTCATGCTGTTGTTGCTTGGTAGCTGTGCTAGTAGGATTCTTGCTGTCGTTGCTTGGTAGCTGTGCTAGTAGGATTCATGCTGTTGTTGCTTGGTAGCTGTGCTAATAGGATTCTTACTGTCGTTGCTTGGTAGCTGTGCTAGTAGTATTCATGTTGTCGTTGCTTGGTAGCTGTGCTAGTGGGATTCTTGCTGTTGTTGCTTGGTAGCTGTGCTAGTAGGATTCATGCTGTATTTGCTTGGTAGCTGGGCTAGTAGGATTCATGCTGTTGTTGCTTGGTAGCTGTGCTAGTAGGATTCTTGCTGTCGTTGCTTGGTAGCTGTGCTAGTGGGATTCATGCTGTTGTTGCTTGGTAGCTGTGCTAGTAGGATTCATATTGTCGTTGCTTGGTAGCAGTGCTAGTGGGATTCATGTTGTCGTTGCTTGGCAGCTGTGCTAGTAGGATTCATGCTGTCTTTGCTTGGTAGCTGTGCTAGTAGGATTCATGTTGTCGTTGCTTGGTAGCTGTGCTGGTAGGATTCATGTTGTCCTTGCTTGGCAGCTGTGCTAGTAGGATTCATGATGTCTTTGCTTGGTAGCTGTGCTAGTAGGATTCATGTTGTCGTTGCTTGGTAGCTGTGCTCGTAGGATTCATGTTGTCGTTGCTTGGCAGCTGTGCTAGTAGGATTGATGCTGTCGTTGCTAGGTAGCTGTGCTAGTGGGATTCATGCTGTCGTTGCTTGGTAGCTGTGCTAGTAGTATTCTTGCTGTCGTTGCTTGGTAGCTGTGCTAGTGAGATTCTTGCTGTCGTTGCTTGGTAGCAGTGCTAGTAGGATTCTTGCTGTCGTTGCTTGGTAGCTGTGCTAGTAGGATTCATGCTGTCGTTGCTTGGTAGCTGTGCTAGTAGGATTCATGCTGTCGTTGCTTGGTAGCTGTGCTAGTAGGATTCTTGCTGTCGTTGCTTGGTAGCTGTGCTAGTAGGATTCATGTAGTCATTGCTTGGTAGCTGTGCTAGTAGGATTCTTGCTGTCGTTGCTTGGTAGCTGTGCTAGTAGGATTCATGTTGTCGTTGCTTGGTAGCTGTGCTATTAGGATTCATGTTGACGTTGCTTGGCAGGTGTGCTAGTAGGATTCATGCTGTCGTTGCTTGGTAGCTGTGCTAGTAGGATTCTTGCTGTCGTTGTTTGGTAGCTGTCCTAGTAAGATTCATGTTGTCGTTGCTTGGTAGCTGTGCTAATAGGATTCATGCTGTCGTTGCTTGGTAGCTGTGCTAGTAGGATTCATGCTGTCGTTGCTTGGTAGCTGTGCTGTTAGGATTCATGCTGTCGTTGCTTGGTAGCTGTGCTAGTAAGATTCATGTTGTCGTTGCTTGGTAGCTGTGCTAGTAGAATTCATGCTGTCGTTTCTTGGTAGCTGTGCTAGTAGGATTCATGCTGTCGTTGCTTGGTAGCTGTGCTAGTAGAATTCGTGTTGTCGTTGTTTGGAAGCTGTGCTAGTAGGATTCATGTTGTCGTTGCTTGGTAGCTGTGCTAGTAGGATTCTTGCTGTCGTTGCTTGGTAGCTGTGCTAGTAGGATTCATGTTGTCGTTGCTTGGTAGCTGTGCTAGTAGGATTCATGTTGCCGTTGCTTGGTAGCGGTGCTAGTAGGATTCTTGATGTCGTTTAGCTTGCGTAGGATCATGCTGTCGTTGCGTGTGTAGTAGGATTCATGCTGTCGTTGCTTGGCAGCTGTGCTAGTAGGATTCATGCTGTCGTTGCTTGGTAGCTGTGCTAGTAGGATTCATGCTGTCGTTGCTTGGTAGATGTGCTAGTAGGATTCATGCTGTCGTTGCTTGGTAGCCCGTGCTAGTAGGATTCATGTTGTCGTTGCTTGGTAGCTGTGCTAGTAGGATTCATGCTGTCGTTGCTTGGTAGCTGTGCTAGTTGGATTCATGCTGTCGTTGCTTGGTAGCTGTGCTAGTAGGATTCATGCTGTCGTTGCTTGGCAGCTGTGCTAGTAGGATTCATGCTGTCGTTGCTTGGTAGCTGTGCTAGTAGGATTCATGCTGTCGCGTCTTGGTAGCTGTGCTAGTAGGATTCATGCTGTCGTTGCTTGGTAGCTGTGCTAGTAGGATTCATGCTGTCGTTGCTTGGTAGATGTGCTAGTAGGATTCATGCTGTCGTTGCTTGGTAGCCCGTGCTAGTAGGATTCATGCTGTCGTTGCTTGGTAGCTGTGCTAGTAGGATTCATGCTGTCGTTGCTTGGTAGCTGTGCTAGTAGGATTCTTGCCAATTAAAAGAAAATCTTATTTGAATATAGAGCGAATAAAATGGAACACAACTGTGACAAGGCAGCTGATACGTATTGAACTCTTACTTTGTTATGGCGTGTCGAAATTTGACTGTTTTCTTATTAAAAATTAAAAAAAAACCTAATGGACTGTTGCACATGGTTAATTATTTGTTTACAGACCTGTATACTTAACAAAAAATTGAAGGTTATGCCACAAAATGCATCTCTTGCGTGTAGTGAGGTACAGGGAGCAATAGTTACGGGATATTTTCGTTCCCCATAACTACAGTGACCTAAGTTTATCTAGTCTTGTTACATTGTGTGACTTGGCTCAATTCTTGTTCCGTGTTCTTTAAGAGTCGTGAGCCTTTTGTCTACGCATTTGTTAAATGCTGATATGTTTACCTGGAGAGAATTCCAGGGGTCAACGCCCCTGCGGCCCGGTCTGTGACCAGGCCTCATGTAGTTCCAGTTTTTTTTTTTTTTTTTTTAGAATGTACCGCTACGGTTACTAGGCATCTTTAATGAGTACAACTAAAATTCCTGGGCCTTTAGGAACTGTTAATCTCCATCTCCTGGATATTTTGACAGGGCTGAGTTTTAGCTCCTAGGTCTGTTGAGCTACTGATCCTGGGCATGTTGAGGGTATTGTGGAGCCGTTGTTTAGCCTCTTGCGTGCGTTAACGTACAGTCTGGTGTTGTGATGAGGGGGATACCTGTTGGTGTTGTGATGAGGGGGATACCTGTTGGTGTTGTGATGAGGGGGATACCTGTTGGTGTTGTGATGAGGGGGATACCTGTTTTGGATCTCGCAGCTACAGAAATAGACCTTAGCTTCAGTATCACTGTACTGAATATAAAGAAGAGATACATAAGTGTCTAAATAAGATACAAATATATGAGGACCGCAAAAGAAAGTGTCAGTGAATTTATTAGGTTATAAAAGATTAAATCTGCTTAATTTACCTCAAAATGTACTTATAGAATATTTGCAGTCATTTATAATATTCTCATTAAAAAGTTATGCAGATTTCTTGAATAAATATTTTCTTAAATTATTTTGCGCCATTAACTCTCCGGGATTTATCATACGTATTTTCTATCGCTAATAATTATTTACAAAAATAATGGTGCTCATGTGTTATGAATAAAAAATACCCTCACGAAATTTGTGCTAGAATTTAAAATCTATGGACATATCTTCAGGAAATTTCTTATTAAAGATAAAGAAATGTTTTTACGAGTTTCTGATTCCCCTTCTCATATTTTCCCAAACCCTAAACGACAAGTTTGTCCGTAGGTTATAATTAGGCAGGAACCGACGCGCACCAACTGCCTCCTGCAAAAACTTCTTCTTCGGCTAAATATAATAATCAGTTCATACGATCCCATATGGCACCGCCATTATAAAGGACCTCCCAGAACCTATAAGACAAATAATTTAGCTTTTATTTATCTCCGTATAAAACCCAACCCGACATATTTCTTTCATAAATACGATTAGTTCACGCAAGTGTACCAGCGATTGGAATAATTATAATTAGTTACTCAGATTTTTATCACAGGAGGTAAGAAAATCAATAATAGTACGTTGCTACACCAGTATGAGCATTGTTGATCCCTCACGGTGCAGTTTTTGTTGGGTGGTGGGGGTGCCAGGGTGACTCAGGTGTCTGCTCCAGGCTGGGCATGTGCGCGCCCCGGAGACCACAACCCAGGGCATGTGTGCGCCCAGGAGACCACAACCCAGGGCATGTGTGCGCCCCGGAGACCACAACCCAGGGCATGTGTGCGCCCAGGAGACCACAACCCAGGGCATGTGTGCGCCCCAGAGACCACAACCCAGGGCATGTGTGCGCCCCGGAGACCACAACCCAGGGCATGTGTGCGCCCCGGAGACCACAACCCAGGGCATGTGTGCGCCCAGGAGACCACAACCCAGGGCATGTGTGCGCCCAGGAGACCACAACCCAGGGCATGTGTGCGCCCAGGAGACCACAACCCAGGGCATGTGTGCACCCCGGAGACCACAACCCAGGGCATGTGTGCGCCCCGGAGACCACAACCCAGGGCACACACCAACATCCTCAGTAATTGGAATGTACAAAAACTGAATATATTCTCTCTCTCTCTCTCCCTCTCACACTCACACTTTCTCACACTCTATCACACTCTCTCAAACACTCACACACACACACACACACACACACTCACACACACACACACTCTCACACACTCACACACTCTCTCTACATAGTTTTTTAGGTTAAGAGTTTCTACTTTTATTAACAAATTATTTCTCTGATGATACAATACTATGCACTATAACAGACTCAGGCGAAGATGTTTCAGGATTTAGTCAGCTGATGTCGAGGTCACAAAAGTAGCAGATGCAGTTCAATGTAATTAATCCAAAGTTCTAAATTTCGGGAATGTGTAAATAACCCTAACACATTTAAACTAAATGTGAATAGGACTTGGAAATAAATAATGCTAAGCAGTAATTTGAAGCCAAAAAAACATTACCTGAGCATACGCAATGAGTAACAAATTACTTGAATTTATATCAAGAAGTATAAATGATAGGCGTCCAGAGGTTAAACTACAGCTCTGTACATCATTAGCAAGACGTCTCCTAGATTATGTAGCTCCGTTCTAGTCTCCATACTAATGAATGGATATAAATTCATTATAGAACATACAGAGAAGGATAACAGAATTGCATAAAGGCAATAATTTCTATCTATAAATCAGGTAATAAGTCAATTCCCTCAGATTACCGCCCAGTAATCCTGACATCAATTATAGCCGACATAGTAAGAAGAGGATTAATGAGCTTGTAATTAGTGAGTATCAACACAGTTTCACAAGAGGTCGTTCATGCCTGACAAATTTGCTGACCTTTAATAAACCATTTGAAGCAATGTATCACAATAGAGAACCGAATTTTTGTACTGCTTGAGATAAAGTACCTCACTAAAGATTACTAAGAATAGTGGCTGCTCATGGTATAGAAGGAAGGTCCTCATATGGATGGAATCATGGGTGACCAATACAAAACAGAGTCGGGATAAATGGGATGAAATCTGAATGGTAATTGGTCTTCAGTGGTGTTCCACAAGATGTTTTGGGTCTATTGTTGTTCATAATTTACATTAATGCATGACAAAGGAATAACAATTTACATGAATAAATTATCCGACACCAAAAAAAATAAAAACTAATAATAGATTCTGAGGAGGACACCAATGAACTTCAAGAAGATTTGGACAGATTAATGCCATACTTATAAGCTACGTGATGTAGTGCTTGACAATACAGTCATGGTAAGCAGAAATCTGAAGCCAAGACAACAGAGCCAAAGTGTACGCAATAAGGCTAATAGATTACTTGGATTTATACAAAGAACTATGTGTAATCTGTGAACAAACACACGAGGTCTTGAACAAACACACGAGGTCTTAAAACAACAACAGTAAAATATTGTTTATTAGTGAACTCCTCATCCATCAAATCAATGATGGCAGGTTTTACAGAAATCCATATAAAAAAAATTACTTTAACAAGGAAATTTGGATACCTGGGTTCAGTTTACGTAGTTGCAAAAAAAATATATAATTAGGTAGTAGTGTTGGAGGGGTTCTAGGAGATAAATACTACTGACAGTAGAAGTTTTTGCAATAAATGGCTAAATTCTCAATTTAGTTATTATACTTACATATAAACCACCAGATGCAACTTCCCAGTAATTCAAATATCAGCCAATGAAAATTTAATACTATCCAGAAAATCTTTTAAACCCGGCCAAACCTCTTATTCCTTGGTGATTCCTATTTAAAATACTTAAAATGGAAGAATGTCACGAATATCACAAAAGCAGAGAAATTCCCAGGATGCAGTTTCAATGAAGAGTCACATACGAATGACCTGTTAAGACTGAGTAATCTGCCTTAAGCCAATAAATACTGGAACAAACTAGACTAGAAAACATTCTTCAACATATAGTCACAAATAATGAGGATCTGTTATTAAATAAAACGGCATTTAATACAGTGAACTTGGATCATAGGTTAATTTAAACCCATAATTGAATACACAATAGACAATGAGACGAATAAAGGATGATACACGAGGCTAAATTTTTTGAGACCTTAAAAGCACCTTTGTTTTGAGTATTGGTTAAAAGAGACACTTATCACTTGTTGGTGTCCTTCATTAAAGTCAGCAGCATATTGAGCGCTGGTTTTATTAGTAACAAACTGTACCCGGCCACGCGTTGCTGTGGCTCAGTCTGGTTTGCCGACTCTAGAACACGTAACATATAATTGTACATGTGAGGCCTGGTCACAGACCGGGCCGCAAGGGCGTTGACCACTGGAATTCTCTCCAGGTAAACTCCAGGTAAACTCCAGGTAAACTCCAATCCGTGTCTAGATCTAAACCGCACAATTCTAAAAATTATATATATATATATATATATATATATATATATATATATATATATATATATATATATATATATATATATATATATATATATATATATATACATATATATATATGAATATATATGAATATATATATATATATATATATATATATATATATATATATATATATATATATATATATATATATATATATATATATATATATATATATATATATATATATATATGGATGGGGTCCACCTCTGATACAAATTGTGGGACCCATAGCCTCGGAGAAGTGGATAAAAGGCTTCAAGGAAGAATATTTGGATTTCTTCCTGATGCCATTTGAATATTCCACTTCTCCTACCACCCCATCTTTTAATTTTTTTTTTTACCAATAGGTATATTTTATTACATAATATGGTACAAAAGATTTGAGAGATACATTGTTGATATAAAGATGGCATATACAGTACACGAGGTGAGAGATACATGTCTAGTACATATTGTTACATCTTTGTCACTGATTATAATGCGAAAATCTCATCCAGCTCTTCCGAGCTGGGGCGCGTGCCCAGAATACAGCATGCATTACCCCTCTGAACAGCAGCGCTGAGTCGCTGGAACAGAAAACTAGCTGCCCTGGGATCCCTAGTTACCCTGTTGAGTCTTTTGCCCAACTCCTTGAGGAACTTAGATGCACTCTTTCCCCATGAGCCAAGGGTCTCTGAGCCTATGGGAACAAACATATAATGATGGGCAAGTTCTCCATATTTTCTCGACTTCTGGGACTCCCTGAAGGTGGCAGCAGCCCCTCCTTCCTCCCTGGTGTACTGGAGATAGGTATCAGCCAAGGTAGATGCACATGTGTAGTCCCACACCACCTGCTTGCCGTCTGTCCAGGCTTGAAGGGTGATACCATCTGGACGCTTTTGGTTGCCATCAGATCTGCATAGTTGGGGTGGTTCCCTTACTGCTGGGCATCCGGCTGTTGTGAGGCTCCTCTTGATAATGTTATTAACCTCTTCATGTCTTGCAATCTTTCCCTCGGATTTACGACACACAAGACCATGGTACCCGAATCGGTCTGCTGCTTCACTGCCACAAATACTCCTGTTTTCGGCGAGAATAGGGGCGGCAAGTCGAAGGGCAACACCAATATATATATTGTATATATGTATGTATATATATATATATATATATATATATATAATATATATATATATATATATATATATATATATATATATATATATATATATATATATATATATATATATATGTATATATGTATGTATATATATATATATATATATATATATATATATATATATATATATATATATATATATATATATATATATATTCACTTTTATTTTTGTAAGATGTGGAGGCCTAAAAAAAAAAAGTTGTTTGGCTTTTTTGGGGCTCCTAGGAACGTAACCCTATTTTTCCCATAAGTTCTTCAGTTCATAGAGATTGTCTGGTTTGCCGACTCTAGAACACGCACAGTCTCTGTACTAAAATATTTAGTATAGCGTGTGTTGCTTTTATGCTGTCCAAAAAAGCAAGTAGGTATATAAAAACACGCGCCTATTTGAATGCAACGTTGTGTAAAATTTCAAAGCAATCGGTGAAGAACTTTCGGAGATTTAGGATTTTGAACAAACGAACATTTACATTTTTATTTATATAGATAGAAGATAGAAGAAGATTATATAGAAGATATATAGAAGATATAGATAGAAGATAGATAATGGGAATCACTTCTAAACAGCGCCTGTGAAACAGGTAAGATTCCTTGATGACAATACTGGTATATTAAAAGTCAATGAAATAAATATGGGTCTGTTTGTCTGTCTCTCTCAACAAGTTAATGTTAACTCATTTTGTTTGTAAAATCATAATGCTTGGCTAGTACTGTATATTATAAACAAAAGAAAGAAACAGGGAATGCGTTATAGAATCCAATAAGTAATGAGACTGAAGCATTTATCGCCGGAAAATTTCTGATTACTGAGAAGCTCGCCCCATAATTCTCACTGGCGAGTCATCAACATGGTATTCAACCCCCATCCCCATCACACACACACACACACACACCCACACACACAGTTTGGGATTGACTCAGAAATGTCCCTGTTTGCAGATTATGTGAAGTTAATGAGGAGAATTAAATCAGATGAGGATCAGGCAGGACTACAAAGAGACCTGGACAGGCTACAAGCCTGGTCCATTAACTGGCTCCTTGAATTTAACCCTGCCAAATGTAAAGTCATGAAGATCGGGGAAGGGCAAAGAAGACAGCAGACAGAGTATAGGCTAGATGGCCAAAGGCTGCAAACCTCACTCAAGGAGAAAGATCTTGGGGTGAGTATATCACCGAGCACGTATCCTGAAGCACACATCAACCAAATAACTGCTGCAGCATATGGGCGACTGGCAAACCTATGAATAGCATTCCGACACCTTAGTAAGGAATCGTTCAAGACACTGTACACCGTGTACGTCAGGCCCATACTAGAGTATGCAGCACCAGTTTGGAACCCACACCTGGTCAAGCACGTCAAGAAATTAGAGAAAGTGCAAAGGTTTTCAACAAGGCTAGTTCCAGAGCTAAGGGGAATGTCCTACGAAGAAAGGTTAAGGGAAATCGACCTGACGACGCTGGAGGACAGGAGGGTTAGGGGAGACATGATAACGACATATAAAATACTGTCAGGAATAGATAAGGTGGACGGAGACAGGATGTTCCAGAGATGGCACACAGAAACAAGGGGTCATATCTGGAACTTGAAGACTCAGATGAGTCAACGGGATGTTAAGAAGTATTTCTTCGGCCATAGAGTTGTCAGGAAGTGGAATAGTCTGGCAAGTGATGTAGTGGAGGCAGGAACCATACATAGTTTTATGACGATGTATGATAAAGCTCATGGAGCAGGGAGAGAGTGGACCCAGTAGCGGTCAGTGAAGAGGAGGGGCCAGGAGCTGAGTCTTGACCCCTGCAACCACAAATAGGTGAGTACACGCACACGCAAGGAATGAACATCATACCGAACACATCTCTTGAGACACTCATCAACCAAATAACTGCTACAGCATATGGGCGCCTGGCAAACCTAATAATAGCGTTTGGACATCTAAGTAAAGAGTCAATCAAGACACTGTACACCCTGAATGTCAGGACCAGTATGGAACCCACACCCGGTCAAACACGACAGGAAATTAGAGAAAATGCAAAGGTTTGCAACAAGACAGGTCCCAGAGCTACGGGGCATGCCCTACGAGGACCGGTTAAAGGAAATCAATCTGACGATATTGGAGGACAGAAGGGATAAGGGGAACATGAGAACGACATATAATACTGAGAGGAATTAAAAAGGTGGTTAGGGATGGAATGATTCAGAGATGGGACACAGCAACAAGGGGTCACAGCTGGAAGTCGAAAACTCAGATCGAGTCACAGTGATGTTAGGAAGTATTTCTTCAGTCACAGAGTTGTCAGGAAGTAGAACAATCTCGAGACTGATGTAGTGGAGGCAAGATCCATACATAGTTTTAAAAAGAGGTTAATTAATTAAAGCTCATGGAGAAGGGAGAGAGAGTAGACCTAGTAACGACCAGCAAAGAGGCGGAGCCAGGAGCTATGACTCGACCCCTGCAACCACAAATACGTGAGAACAAATTAGTACACACGCCACACACTCTCACCACACACACACACACACACACACACACACACACACACAAGGAGGAAAGAGAGATGGACAGGAGAACCCAAACTCAGGAGGAAGCTCAAATACCTTCAGATGTCCCCCAACCTAGACAACCCCAATGCAACCAAACAATCTAACCCAAAACACACATGCCACACCCAATGCTTCCACGCACCTCATTATAAACTCCACCTTCACACCAACCACCTATAGTTCTTCTTCAGGTCTCCCACTTTCCCAACCCCAACATACCCCCCAGACTACAGTATTAGAAAAGAAGTTGAAGGTTTGGTATACAAATGCAGATGGTATACCAAATAAATGTGAGGAGTGGCATGAAAGAATAAAGGAGACATCCCCAGACATAATAGCACTCACAGAAACGAAACTCACCAGGATGATAACAGATGCAATCTTTCCACTCGGATATCAAATCCTCAGGAAAGATAGAGGGAGCAGAGGGGGAGGAGGAGTTACACTGCTCATTAAGAACAGGTGGGGATTTGAGGAAGTTGAAGGAATGGATGGAATGGGCGAAAGGGACTACATAGTAGGAACAATTCAGTCTGAGGGTCATAAGGTGGTAATTGCTGTAATGTACAACCCGCCACAGAACTGCAGGAGGCCAAGAGAAGAATACGACGAGAGCAACAGAGCAATGGTAGACACTAGCCGAGGTAGCCAGAAGAGCCCACATGGGGAGAGCAAAGTTACTAGTTATGGGTGATTTCAATCACAAAGAGATTGATTGGGAAAACCTGGAGCCCCACGGGGGTCCTGAATCATGGAGAGCCAAGATGATGGATGTGGTACTGGAAAACCTCATGCATCAACATGTTAGAGACACTACCAGAGAGAGAGAGGTGAAGATGATTCAGCAAGACTGGACCTAGTATTCACCTTGAGTAGTTCGGACATCGAGGATATCACGTATGAAAGGCCCCTTGGAGCTAGTGATCATTTCGTTCTGTGTTTTGATTATATAGTTGAGCTACAAGTGGAGAGGGGAGTAGGAATAGGAAGGGAGAAACGAAACTACAAAAGGGGGGACTACACAGGCATGAGGAACTTCCTACAAGACGTTCAGTGGGAGAGAGAATTGGCAGGAAAACCAGTAAAAGAAATGATGGAATATGTGACAACCAAATGCAAAGAGACAGAGGAGAGGTTTATTCCCAAGGGAAACAGAAGTAATGGGAAGACCAGAACGAGTCCTTGGTTCACCCAAAGGTGTAGGGAGGCAAAAACTAAGTGCACTAGAGAATGGAAAAAGTACAGAAGACAAAGGACCCAGGAAAATAAAGAGATTAGCCGAAGAGCCAGAAACGAATATGCACAGGTAAGAAGGGAGGCTCAGCGACAATACGAAAATGATATAGCATCAAAAGTCAAGTCTGACCCGAAGCTGTTGTATAGCCACATCAGGAGGAAAACAACAGTCAAGGACCAGGTAATCAGACTGAGGAAGAAAGGTGGGGAGTTCACAAGAAATGACCAAGAGGTATGTGAGGAGCTCAACATGAGATTTAAAGAAGTATTTACAGAGGAGACAGGAAGGACTCCAGGAATTCAGAATAGGGAGGTATACCAACAAGTGCTGGATGAAATACACACAACCGAGGAGGAGGTGAAGAAGCTGCTATGTGAACTCGATACCTCAAAAGCGGTGGGACCTGACAACATTTCTCCATGGATCCTTAGAGAGGGAGCAGAGGTGTTGAGTGTGCCACTAACAAAAATCTTCAACACATCCATTGAGGTGTAGAAGATGGCAAATGTAGTCCCAATTTTTAAGAAAGGAGACAGACATGAGGCATTAAACTACAGACCTGTGTCACTGACTTGTATAGTATGCAAAGTCATGGAGAAGATCATCAGGAGGAGAGTGGTGGAGCACCTAGAAAGACACAAGCTTATAAACGACAACCAGCACGGTTTCAGGGAAGGAAAATCCTGTGTCACAAACCTACTAGAGTTTTATGACAAGGTAACGAAAGTAAGACACGAGAGAGAGTGGTGGATAGACTGCATTTTCTTGGACTGCAAGAAGGCGTTCGACATAGTTCCTCACAAGAGGTTAATGCAAAAGCTAGAGGATCAGGCACACGTAACAGGAAAGGCACTGTAATGGATCAGAGAATATCTGACAGGGAGGCAACAACGAGTCATGGTACGTGACGAGGTGTCAGAGTGGGCACCTGTGATGAGTGGGGTTCCACAAGGGTCAGTCCTAGGACCTGTACTGTTTTTGGTTTATGTGAATGACATAACGGAAGGGATAGACTCAGAAGTGTCCCTGTTTGCAGATGATGTGAAGTTAATGAGAAGAATTAAATCAGTCGAGGATCAGGCAGGACTACAAAGAGACCTGGACAGGCTACAAACCTGGTCCAGTAACTGGCTCCTTGAATTTAACCCTGCCAAATGTAAAGTCATGAAGATCGGGGAAGGGAAAAGAAGACCACAGACAGAGTATAGTGTAGGTGGCCAATGACTGCAAACCTCACTCAAGGAAAATGATCTTGGGGTGAGTATAATACCGAGCACATCTCCTGAGGCACACATTAATCAGATAACTGCTGCAGCATACGGGCGGCTGGCAAACCTAAGAATAGCGTTCCAATACCTCACTAAGGAATCGTTCAAGACTCTGTACACCATATACGTCAGGCCCATACTGGAGTATGCAGCACCAGTTTGGAACCCACACCTGGTCAAGCACGTCAAGAAACTAGAGAAAGTGCAAAGGTTTGCAATAAGACTAGTCCCAGAGCTAAGGGGATTGTCCTACGAAGAAAGGTTAAAGGAAATCGGCCTGACGACACTAGAGGACAGGAGGGTTAGGGGAGACATGATAACGACATATATAATACTGCGAGGAATAGATAAGGTGGACAGAGACAAGATGTTCCAGAGAGGGGACACAGAAACAAGGGGTCACAGTTGGAAGTTAAAGACTCCTATGAGTCAAAGGGATGTTAGGAAGTATTTCTTCAGTCATAGAGTTGTCAGGAAGTGGAATAGCCTAGAAAGTGACGTAGTGGAGGCAGGAACCATACATAGTTTTAAGACGAGGTTTGATAAAGCTCATGGAGCAGGGAGAGAGAGGACCTAATAGCAATCAGTGAAGAGGCGGGGCCAGGAGCTATGACTCGACCCCTGCAACCACAAATAGGTGAGTACAAATAGGTGAGTACACACACACACACACACACACACACACACACACACACACACAAACCACACACACACACACACACACACCACAAACCACACATATATACATCACACACACCACACACACTCAACGCCCAATCAAGCTGACATTCAGGTCAGAAAGGGAGCAACTGAGAGATAGAGAGAAAGAGACAGAAAGAGAGAGTAAGAATGCACCAGAGGTACGAGGAGGGGATGACAGGGCAGGTACCGGCAGACAGGGAAGCACATCCTCGAAGGGAACAGCAAACAACTGCACACAGACCCCCCCCCAACAGAATCCCCTCAACCCCTACCACCCCACACCAACCAAACACAATAACAGGAGCCAAGCTACACTCCACATCTACAGTCCCGTCCCCCAGCACTAATACTGCCACACCAGCTGACTACCATAATATTCAGGCCTGACTACCACACTCACAGCCAGCACCAACCCCTCCCACCTCCCAGAATGCAGTCTTAGAAAGGAAACTGAAGGTGTGGTACACCAATGCAGATGGAATAATAGAGTGAGGAGCGGCAGGAAAGAATCACTGAGGTATCCCCAGCCATGCTCAAGATTCAGGGAGGTATTCGCAGTGTAGACAGAGAGGCATCACCTCTTACCTGCCAATTATGGTCAAATAATTTGTTAACACATGCAAGATCATTCCTATTATGTACAGCTGTCTCTGGGAGCATGAGCACAGACATCATATTTACATTACTAGTTTGGATAACTGCATTGTTTTACATTTTTTTCATTTATCCAAGGTCATACCTTTACAAGACTATGTTTTCTTTTAGATCATAATATTGACTGATTAATAATTTCATTTCTGGATAATCTTCACCATTCTCCAACATATTTTCTTCATATTCTTTATGCACTAATTTATATGATACATATCTACTTTCTAATGTATCTAAATACAATTGTAAATTAACACTGTTCACAGTTTCCTCACTCATTAATTCCAAGCATTTATTTTATGGCCTGGTTATATGACCTTTCCTAGCATTCATTGATGCTTTCATTGCTCGAATATCCATGGATTTGCCAGTTACATTAATTTAGTTAGAGTCCTCCATGGTTTATATATGGATCAAACCTCAAACTTAATAAACACTGATTTACACAAATTAATCAGTGACACTATAAAAGTAATTATTACAATTTACCCTTGAATAAATCCTAGCCACATTTTCTGGCTTAGCAAATTAATTCTCACACAGTTACAATACCTAGCCCCATCTTGGTTTAGCAAATTGAATAGGTATGGCAATTGCAATCCTATCTCCATCCTAGTTTAGCAATTACACAATTATAATATCAGTTACACAATACAGTGTTATAAAGTGTATGACAAATAAATCCTAGCAATTACCCAGTTATATCAATTACACAATAAACATTAATACATTTTAATTTTATGTAAACCCAAACAAATGACCTGTTTAAGTCGTCACATTTATTTATTAAATTTACTTGATCTACACTGATCATCTCCGGTTCACAGAGGACCAACGACACTGTTTTGTGAGAAATTATGTGGGTAAATTTCACTGGCACAATCCTGAATTAACATTTCACCCTCATAATTGGACAGAAAATTTGGTACATCAAACTGATTTTGATGTACCTCAGATTTAATCTGGACCTTAAATTATTTGAACATACAGTTTTTAGAATTATTTGGAAAAATTACGTCGGTAACAATGACAAATTATATGTGGACTATATATATTTTGAAATATCATTTACTTGACATGAGTAATTTGCTCGAGTAAATTTATATAAATATATCAATTACATGATTAGAAAAAAGTATAAAGAACATTTCAATATTACTCACCAAATTAAGGTTTGGGTGTTATATCGTAACTCCTCCCTTCCGGTAGTCGAGTCATATTGGCCAGTACAAGTTAACCTGCCCCTAGTATAAATTAATACATTGGGAGGGGTATATTACATGTGGTGTGAACTTCATCAATTTCTGAGACACAGCTTCTATCACACCTTAGTTCATTTCATAAGAAGATTCGGCCGATAATTTCCATTTTCTTGAGATGCATGGCCACCTGGGCAGTACTGCCTCGCCATGTTCCCCCCTTCCCCCCAATTATTTGGAAGCGCCCACTTGCTTCCTCACAGGAGGAGGTGTTGATTCACCGGGAAATCTCCCGGCCCGGGTCTTTACCAGATGGCGACCCGGCTCCGGCTCCCTGGCGTGGGAGTAGCAGAGACCGAAGTCTCCCATGGGAGGGGGTACCCCTCAGCGGTGGGATCAACTGGTCCCAGGCCTAGCCACATTCCCCACCAGCACGAGGCAGGTAGGTAGGTAGATAGTTGCTAGGCCCCTCTGGTCTGCTACCTTCCCCGCCCCAAGGAGGCTGACAGGAAGGGCAGGCTTGCGAGCCGCAGATGGTAGCAAGCTCCAGCCTTGGCACCTACCCTGCCCTAGAAGGGCTGGGCATGGTGATCGACCTTCCTCACAGGTATGTTGGTAGTTTATGACTTGACAAGTCACATTAATACTTCATATTTACATTACATTATGTAAACATTATTACATCCTTTAATTCTTACATAATAATTACAGGAAAATTATAAAAGAAAATTCTACAGATTTTATATATATATATATATATATATATATATATATATATTGAATGATAATGGAATCCAAAACACTTTTATGATCTCGCAATCCAGTTTTCTTGAAACAGTAGAAATGATGAATCAAAGGGAAGGTTAACAGGTTAGTGGGGGTTTAAAGCCTATTCATTACACTAATCACAGCTGCTTATTACCTATTCACTCTCAGTCATGAGAAAGAAAGCTCTCAGCATATATACATTCAGTGACATACACCTCACCGTGTATATCCTGGAGCAGAGATGCACTAAGTTCAGTTACACCTTTTACTTGTTCTATGGTATCGTGTTCACCTCTGTTATTAAAACATCACAATGTATGAGGTGGAAAGCAATAAATATCTCCCACAGGTACTTTTTAAACTTTGCTCTGAGGGATTATTACGTCTCCTTGATACTTTTATTATCGTCGTAACAATAAAATTAACTGTATGATATTTACAAAAAAGACTGGATAATCTAAACATAAGAGCCGCAGTTTGATAATTATCTACTTCACTTGACACACCATTCCACTCCCAGATGTTTGTGGTGATGTGCGGGAGCGCCGAGAGTCCCCTAGCGGCCGCCTGGTGAAACTTTATTTTCTGAGTCATGGCAGAAGGGTGGAGACGTCGTGTCAACACGATCGGCATAGAAGTGCTTCAGGGTGCTGTACACCAGACTAATGTGGACGTGGTCTTGCCGGCAATTCTTCGAGACTCTTTGGGCATCGACCATTCGGAGCTTTACGGCATATCGTTAAATGGTATGCGGCGACTGTTTGTCAAGTTTGCTTGCAGGGCAGCGTATAACCGTGTGGTGGATAAGTACCAGGATCAACACTTGATTGTCATGCAGGGCTTGGAGGTATGTGTGCGTGATGTTTCGGCCACATACAAATGGATTAAGCTCAAGAACGTTCCATTTGAGGCCGGGGAATGTGACATTCGTGAAGAAATGAAGCAGTATGGACAACTGACATTTATGCAGGAATGTTGGAGTGTATGTATGCAGTCAAGATGACATTAAGGAAGCCAATACCCTCGTACGTACTGATGAAAGGATTTCGATCGCAGGTATATGTCACGTATGTCGGCCAGATTAGGACCTGCCGGCTGTGTGGACAGGCTGGACATATGACGATGGATTGTAAAACTAGACTAACTGAGGAAAAGCAGGTATTCGAAAGGGATGGACGGCAGTTTGCCTATAATACGCAAAGGCGGTCTGGGGAGGATGGAGCGATGGAGGTAGGTGCGCAGGAGAGCATGGTACAGCGTGTGTGGAGTGTGGAGGTGGATCAAGAGGAAGCAGCAAGGAGTACACAGCATGTGGAATCTTCGGTGGTGCAGGAGGGTGGACAGGAGGCATCTTTGGTATCGGAAGCCAAGGAGTGTCAGGAGGAGGCTGAACTTTTGGACGACTTGAATGCCTTTATAGGAAGTAATCCTCTGGTCTTGGAGAAGGTGTCAGGAATAGTCCAAGAGGGTAGACAGGAGGTACAGGAGGTCTTTGAGGATGGGCAGGGAACCTTGCCAGAGCAGGGGGACAAGGATATTGGGCAGGAGAGGTTGGTTTCTGTTGTTGTGGCTGAGGTGCATCGTGAGGAGGATATGGAGGTGATGGATGCTAAGGGAGAGACGAGGAAACGGCCTGGTGATGATTATGATGATGAGGTGTTGACAACAGCACAACTAACAGGTAAAAAGATGTGGACTGAGGTGGTCCAAGGTAAAGGTTGTAAAAGTAATGAAGCTGGATGTGGTAAAATATCCAAGGGGAAAGGGAAGAGTAGGGAGGGAAAGCCATATGGGAAAGGTGATATGAAACTGGTGAAGCATAAGGGAAAACCCCAACCGTATCTTCAAGTGTCTCGATTAACGTGAATGGCCTCAAAAATGAGGTCAAGAGAGCTTGGGTGGTGGTAACTTTGAGAAGGTTGAGAGTGGATGTTGTGTTCATACAGGAACATAATTATCATAGGTGTGAAGAGATTGTGGTTATTAAAGGATACAAGGTGTATGCATGTGATGCTTGGGCTTTCAAAGGGGGAGTTTTGGTAGGGATCAGGGAGGATAGCCCATTTCAGTTGTCAACTTGGGAGGCAGTGAGGGGGAGGGTAGTACGGGTGAATGGGACGTGGGGGGATGCACGTGAGTTTTTTGGGGGTGTATATGCCGGAGGTGGCAAATAGGAGTATAAAAAATGATTTTGTGTATAATGAATTGACGTATGCCTTTCGTAGTTTGCCCCAGGTGGTTATTGTTGGAGGCGATTGGAATAGTGTGATACGGATTAGGGATGTGGAGCCTAAGGGGGGGTGTTGTGTGTTAGGTGCCCTAAGGGATGTCTTCGGTGCCGTGGGTTTGGTTGATGTGGTGGGAGGAGGGAATGACATGGTGGAATACACTTATGTAAGGATTAATTATGCAGCTAGGTTAGATAGAATTTACGTGACAAGATGGGTGGAAGTGGTGAAGGTGGAGTGTATAGATCTGGGGTTTTCGGATCATAAGGGCTTATTGTTTGAGGGGGAGTGGGTGGGGGTAGTTCGTGTCTATAAGGGCTACTGGAAGTTGAATACTAGTTTGTTGGTGAAGGATGGGGTAGAGGAGGCTTTTCAAGAGTGGTGGGAGGGTGTGTGGGATGGGGAGAAAGGGGCGATTGGGGGTGTAGTGAAGTGGTGGACGGAGGTAGGGAAGGTGGAAATTAGGAAATTCTTTGAGAGGGTTGGTCTAGAGGAAGCTAGGTATCGTTTTGGATATCAAAAGTATTTGGAGGGGTTGTTAGGGGAATATCAGGGAGGGGTTTGGGCTGGTAGACATATAGATGAAGTGAGGGAAATAAGAAATAGGTTATGAGAGCTTCAGGAGGAGAAATTTCAGGCTTTACGGGTAAGAAGCGGTATGGAAGAGGTGTTATGGAGGAATAAAGTATCCAGGGTGGTGCTGCGGAATTTCCAGCAGAGGAGGAAAAATATGCTAATAGAATCTTTGAAGTTGGACGTAGAAGGGGGAGGGTATAGCGAAGGGAGGGTGTTGAGAACTACGGAAGGTATGGGGGGTATGCTGAATGGTGGGTTTGGGATAAATTTGCTCATCAGGAGGGGGCGGGGCCGGAGAGGGAGAGGGTCTTGGGGAGTATCGGGAAGGTATTGGGGGAGGAGGAGCGGGGGGCTTGTGAGGGAGAGATCTTGGAGGAGGAGGTCTGGGAGGCGGTGAAGGGGTTACGGTTGGGGAAGTTGCCAGGTATTGATGGGTTGGCTGGGGATTTATATGTGCATTATTGGCGGGTATTGAGGGGGTTGCTGGTACAGTTGATGAATGAAATGAAGGAAGGAGGATATATGGGGGAGTTGATGAGGACAGGGGTTCTTGTTTTAGTGGCAAAAGGGAGGGACCAGGTGGGTCTAAGTGATTATAGGGGAATAGCATTGTTAACGGTAGATTATAAGATTTTGGCTAAAATATTGGACAATAGAATAAAGTTAGGGTTGAAAGGTATATTGCATGAAGGTCAACTGGGGGTTCCTGGGAGAAGCATTAGGACAGGGCATAGGTGGATAAAGCAGTTTATTGACGAGACGCAAGAGGGGAAGGGGGTGTTGAGTTTGGACTGGCAAAGTGCTTATTATAAGGTGAATAGGGAGATGTTATTGGATATTCTGGAATGACAAGGTTTTGGAGAGGTGGTGGTAGGGTGGGTCAGGACTTTGTATGAGGGGGCTTTAATTAGAGTACAAATAAATGGGAGTGTAGGGAGAGCGGTGGAAATGAATAGGGGTATTAGGCAAGGTTGCCCTTTGTCTCAAATATTGTTTGCATTAATGTAAGATCCGTTTTATAGATTAGTTGAGTAGGGGTTAGGTAAGGGGGTAGGGGAGAGAGAGGAGGTAGGAGGAATCATTGGTTATGTGGACGACACAACAGTTTTAGTTCATTCTGAGAGGCAGCTTTGTGTCATCAATGGGTTGGTGGATTTTTTGGGAGGGCGACAGGGATGAGAGTTAATAGGGGTAAGTCTAAATTATTGGAGGTTGGTTGCTGGGTAGGAGGGATGTTGGGGAGTAGGGAAGGTTGGGGTTGTGTGCAGTCCATTAAGATATGTGGGATCATTTTCTGTGCGGATCCGGGGGAGGCAAGGAGGGTTAATTCCCAATTGGTGGTGGATGCGGCAATTGCACGTATGAGGGGTTGGGGGGTGGGGGAAGTAACCTTATTGCAAAGGGCGATGGTGGTTAATGTGTTGGTGTATTGTAAATTGTGGTTTCGGGTGGTATTTTATCCATTATTGGATGTGGATGTGAAGCGTTTATTGAAGCATGTTTTGAATTACATGTGGGGATTTGGTAGGCACTGGCTGAGTATGGAGGTGGTGGAATTAGGGGTTAGATGGGGTGGGATGGGGTTGGTGCCTTTGAGGAGTAGGTTGAGAGGTGTTTTCATACGGCACGAGTTTTTAATGAGAGGTGGAGAAAGGGGGCGGAGAGTAGGATTAGTCATGAAGGAGGTTCGGAGGTGGTGGGGAGGGAGGGATGTTTCGTATTGTGAGGCAATATTGAGGGCTTTGTTGGTGATGCAAGAGCCGGAGAAGTGTAAGGTTAAGAGGTTGGATAGGATGGGTGGAAGTGGGAGAGTGGTGCAGGGTAATGAAACTTATCCTTTATATAATTGGAATGAGATTTGGAAGTGGTTGGGTAAATTAAAGGTGCATCCAAAGGTGAAGGAAATGGGGTTCCGTTTTTTACAGGGAATATTAGCATCCAGGGAGCAGTTATATGTTATGGGGTTAATCGGGGATGGGAGGTGTATCAGGTGTGGGGAGGCGGATACGGCCTTTCATGCAATTTATTTTTGTGAGAGTATGAGGGTCGTGAGAGATTGGTTTGGGGTGATTTTGAGGTTGGTGGGTGGTGGGGGTGTCAGTGTTACGGGCTTTGAGTTTAGATTTGGGGCATTTGTCGAAAGGCATACGGAGAGGGGTTTCATTTTTGGTGATGGATTTTATCCATATATCTTGGGGGATGAGGGAGGTGGAGGGGAAAGTGCGAATTAGAGCTTTAGGAGCGAGGTTTTATAGGACTAAATGCAAGAATAGGGAGGTGTATGGTGATGCTTGGGAGACAGCTTTTGTGAAAGAATACAGGAACTTAACGATTAGGGATATGTTGAGGTGGTTGGGGTGATTGGGTTTGGGGGATGGGCTGGGTTAGGGAGGGAATGGGGAGGGGTGGGTGGGTTAATGGGGTGTGTGTGGCATGGGAGATGAGTGGGCGAGAGGGGTGGGGTAGGTGGAATATGTGCGGTATGAATGTATGGGTGTAAGTTACGGAGGTAGGTAGGGGGTTACCTTGTGTTTCGGAGGATTAATCCATAGTTTTGTATAACAAACCATGGCGTTTGTTTACGCATCGGTGGTGAGACTCGGTGGTTATATGTGTGTAATATGTGGGTGCACAGTCGTGGAATTTTGAGAGCCACATGTATTTTGAATGTTAGCAGAAGGCCTGGATAGTGATGCTTAAGATTTTTTGGTACTAAATTTTATTTAACATCTATAATTTATTGATGGCCTACGGTGTAAGGTTGTTTGTGTAACTTGTGTTTAGTAATGCAAATTAGTGATTAGTATTATTAGGTATATTGTTATTATTTGGTGTGTGTGTGTTGGGGTTATTGTAATACATGATTGTTTTAGGGTTGTATACAAGGAGGGGGGTGTATGTATGCTTGATGGGTTGGGCTGTGTTATTGGAAGTGTATGAATTCATATTCATATTTTAACATGTGTATACAGGTTAAGTATACAATGGAGGTTGCTTTTATGCATGGGGTGGTGGAGGTTTGTTAATTATTGGGGATGGGATTGTACAGGTTGTTAACATGTGCATACTGTTTTTCCTGTTTCTTTATGGCTAGGATGATATGTTAATAATATACATGTGTGATGTCATTTTATTTGTTATTTGATATTGTACGTAATTTATTATGATGGGTTTGTGTGTTTTGGTGTAGTACGAGTCATGAAAATGTTTTTATTCGTGGTACGAAAATTTTGTACGGCACGTGTGTGTGTTGGGTTTGTACTGGAGGGGTTTCAATATAGCATAAAATAAGTTTACATCAGAAGGGGGTAGGGTAATGTGTAACAAAGATTCTCCTTATGTTCCATTTATTGAAGTGTGGTACGTCGTGGTTATGTACTTTTGAGTGAGTTTAAATTTCAATACTATGTTTGGGTTGTTGTGAAAGTGTAGAAGGGGGGGTGTCATATATGTTAGTGTGCTCATATAAATGTTCATTTTGAGTTGAAGGGTGTGGAGCACAAATAGTTTCACAGCTTGTTATTGATATTGTTTTGGTATGCTTAAAATAGATGTATTGTATCTACTGTTTTAAATAAAATATAAAAAAAAAACTTGTGAAGTAGTAGACACGCGTACTTGCCTGGCTATTACTTTAATTAAAGTTTGCTTGTAGAGTCTGACACTGGAGGCGCAGGACACTGAGGAGGTGAACTGTAGCTTGATGGGGCACTGTATGCCCTGAGAGGAGAGCCACACTGGCTGTGAGCGGCTGTACGGCTTGGAGACTTCAGGCAGCAACAGGAGTATGCTGCCCTGAAGAAGATAAATTATGTAATATCACAGTCACTAGTGAAATGGTTATGAAACAAGTAGACCGACTGAAACAAAATAAATCGCCGGGTCCTGATGAACTTTTTGCAAGGGTTCTTAAGTAATGCAAAATGGAACTCTGTGAACCAATATCTAACATTTTTAATTTATCTCTTCAAACAGATATGTGGAAGATGGCTAATGTAATTCCTATTTTTAAAGCAGGGGACAAGTCACTACCGTCAAATTACCGCCCAATAAACCTAACCTCAATTGTAGGCAAATTACTAGAGTCAATTATAGCTGATATTATTAGAATTCATCTAGATAACCATAATTTGATTAATGATACTCAGCATGGATTCACGAGGGGCCGTTCCTGCCTATCTTATTAAGAACATAAGAACATAAGAAAGGAGGAACACTGCAGCAGGCCTGTTGGCTTATACTAGGCAGGTTCTTCACATTCCATCCCACTAACAGAATATTTGTTCAACCTAATTTTCAATGCTACCCAAGAAATAAGCTTTGATAATTTTATTTACTCATGTGCAATTCCCACTCAAATCCAACCCCTCTCACTCATGAATTTATCCAACCTAAATTTGAAACTACCCAAGGTCCTTGCTTCAATTACCCTATTAGGCAGACTGTTCCACTCATCAACTACCCTATTTCCAAACCTATTTCCAAACCTATCTTATCCCTAACTTTTGTTCTATAAACCTGGAAAAAACTTTTTGGAGTTAGTTTTTGAATCCCTAGCAACTTTAATTTCATAGTCCCGTTTTGCTTTTCTTATCCCCTTTTTAACGTCCCTCTTAATGTCAGTATACTGATATATAAGATGACCCTCACCTCTTTTTATGCGCCTATACATTCCTTTCTTCTGCCCTAAAAGATACTTGAGCCTATTATTCATCCATTCTGGGTCATTTCTACTTGATCTAATTTCTTTATACGGGATAAATGTTCTTTGGGCAGCCTGTATAGTGTTAAGAAAACTGTCATATTGATACCTCTCTTCGTCACCCCAGTCCACAGTTGATAAGTGTTCTCTAAGTCCATTATAATCTGCTAAGCGAAAATCTGGGACCGTTACTGAATTATCCCTACTATCATACATCCATTCAATGCTAAATGTAATTGACTTGTGGTCGCTTGAGCCAAGTTCCTCTGTAATTTCTAAATTATTAACAAGGGTTTCCTTGCTTGCCAGAACCAAGTCAAGTAGGTTATTTCCCCTTGTAGGTTCTGTCACAAACTGCTTCAAAAAACAATCCTGAACTACGTCTAAAAAGTCGTTAGATTCTAAATTCCCTGTCAAGACATTCCAATTAATCTGACTAAAGTTAAAGTCCCCTAGAATTACTACGTTATCGTGCCTTCTGGCCTTAACAATTTCCTCCCAAAGTAGTCTCCCTTGTTCCCTATCTAAGTTTGGAGGACGGTAAATCACGCCTAAAATCAATTTTTCACACCCCTCTGAAAATTCTATCCAGACAGACTCTGTATGTGTTATTTCAGACTTTATACCCGTTTTTTTATGCAACAATTTAAATGATCACGGACATAGAGTGCAACCCCACCCCCCTTCCCGATACTTCTGTCTACTTGGAACAATTTAAAACCCTGAATGTGACATTCGGCAGGCATGTCCCGATTTTTCATATTAAACCATGTCTCAGTTATTGCAAAAACATCAATATTACCCATACTTGCAACTAATCTCAACTCGTCTATCTTATTCCTAGCACTACGACTATTGGTGTAATATAAATTTAAAGACCCTCCTTTCTCTTTACTCTGCCTGCTCATTTCTGTTTTTCCACTATACCTATTACTGTCCTTGTCACCTAGTGCCACTGGCTTTCCAATACCCACCTTATTCTGCCTATTACTAGTTCCCCTAGAATTTATAACATTACTACACTGGGACTTCACTGTTTTCCCCTAATAACCCATACCACTAACTTTTTCTAGTTTAAAGCCCTAACAGCTCCCTCATACGGAAAATTTCTAATGCTATGCATTAATTTAGTCATTCTACGCTGAATGTTTTCTAACGAATTAATATCCATTCTGTAATATGGAGACCAGAACTGAGCTGCATAATCTAGGTGAGGCCTTACTAATGTTGTATAAAGCTGTAATATAACCTCTGGACTTCTGTTGCTTACACTTCTTGATATAAATCCCAGTAATCTGTTTGCCTTATTACGTACGCTTAGGCATTGCTGTCTTGGTTTAAGGTTGCTGCTTACCATAACCCACCAAGTCCTTCTCGCAATCTGTATGGCTAAGTTCTACGTTATTTAACTTATAAGTGCTTGGGTTATGGACACTCCCGAGCTTTAGAACCTTGCATTTATCTACATTGAACTGCATCTGCCACTTTTCTGACCACGAATTAAGTTTGTCTAAATCTTCCTGAAGTTCTATGACATCTATGTTTGAATCAATTATCCTACCTATCTTCGTGTCGTCGGCGAATTTGCTCATATTACTAGTAATTCCCTCGTCAAGGTCATTGATATATATTATAAATAACAATGGCCTAAGACTGATCCCTGTGGAACACCACTTGTTACAAGTCCCCATTCGGATTTAACCCCATTTATGCACACTCTTTGCTTCCTATTGGTGAGCCATGACTCGATCCATGACAACACTTTTCCCCCAATGCCATGAGCTGCCACTTTCTTTAACAGTCTCTGGTGCGGTACTCTATCAAAAGCCTTACTAAAGTCTAAATAAACAATATCGAATTCTTTATCGTGATCAACAGCCTCAAAAGCTTTACTGAAGAAGGTTAATAAATTAGATAGGCAGGAACGGCCCCTCGTGAATCCATGCTGAGTATCATTAATCAAATTATGGTTATCTAGATGGCTTCTAATAATATCAGCTATAATTGACTCTAGTAATTTGCCTACAATTGAGGTCAGGCTTATTGGGCGGTAATTTGACGGTAGTGACTTGTCCCCTGCTTTAAAAATAGGAATTACATTAGCCATCTTCCACATATCAGACACTACACCTGTTTGAAGAGATAAATTAAAAATGTTAGATATTGGTTCACAGAGTTCCATTTTGCATTCCTTAAGAACCCTTGCAAAAAACTCATCAGGACCCGGCGATTTATTTTGTTTCAGTCGGTCTCGTTGTTTCATAACCATTTCGCTAGTAACTGTGATATTACATAATTTATCTTCTTCTGGGCCACTGTAAAAATTAATTACTGGGATATTATTAGTGTCTTCCTGTGTGAAAACCGAGAGAAAATAATTATTAAAAATAAAGCACATATCATTCTCCTCTTCAGTAAGATGCCCAGAGTTATTTTTAAGGGGACCTATCTTATCCCTAACTTTTGTTCTATAAACCTGGAAAAAACTTTTTGGGATAGTTTTTGAATCCCTAGCAACTTTAATTTCATAGTCCCGTTTAGCTTTTCTTATCCCCTTTTTAACGTCCCTCTTAATGTCAGTATACTGATTTATAAGATGACCCTCACCTCTTTTTATGCGCCTATAAATTCCTTTCTTCTGCCCTAAAAGATTTTTTTTTTATTAACACATCGGCCGATTCCCACCAAGGCAGGGTGGCCCGAAAAAGAAAAACTTTCATCATCATTCACTCCATCACTGTCTTGCCAGAGGGGTGCTTTACACTACAGTTATAAAACTGCAACATTAACATCCCTCCTTCAGAGTGCAGACACTGTACTTCCCATCTCCAGGACTCAAGTCCGGCCTGCCGGTTTCTCTGAATCCCTTCATAAATGTTACTTTGCTCACACTCCAACAGCACGTCAAGTATTAAAAACCATTTGTCTTCATTCACTCCTATCAAATACGCTCACACATGCTTGCTGGAAGTCCAAGCCCCTCGCACACAAAACTTCCTTTACCCCCCTCCAACCATTCCTAGGCCGACCCCTACCCCGCCTTCCCTCCACTACAGATTTATACACTCTCGAAGTTATTCTGTCTCGTTCTATTCTCTCTACATGTCCGAACCACCTCAACAACCCCTCCTCAGCTCTTTGGATAATAGTTTTGGTAATCCCGCACCTCCTCCTAATTTCCAAACTCCGAATTCTCTGCATTATATTCACACCACACATTGACCTCAGACATGACATCTCCACTGTCTCCAGCCTTCTCCTCGTTGCAACATTCATCACCCATGCTTCACACCCATATAAGAGTGCTGGTATAACTATACTCTCATACATTCCCTTCTTTACTTCCATGGACAAAGTTCTTTGTCTCCACAGACTCCGAAGTGCTCCACTCACCCTTTTCCCCTCATCAATTCTATGATTCACCTCATCCTTCATAGACCCATCTGCTGACATGTCCACTCCCAAATATCTGAATATATTCACCTCCTCCATACTCTCTCCCTCCAATCTGATATCCAATCTTTCGTCACCTAATCTTTTTGTTATCATCACCTTACTCTTTCCTATATTCACTTTCAATTTTCTTCTTTTACACACCCTACCAAATTCATCCACCAACCTCTGCAACTTCTCTTCAGAATCTCCCAAAAGTACAGTGTCATCAGCAAAAAGCAACTGTGACAACTCCCACATTGTATTTGATTCTTTATCTTTTAACCCCACACCTCTTGCCAAGACCCTCGCATTCACTTTTCTTACAACCCCATCTATAAATATATTGAACAACCACGGTGACATCACACATCCTTGTGTAAGGCCCACTTTTACTGGGCCTTAGACAAGGCCCAGTAAAAAGTGGGCCTTGTCTAAAAGATACTTGAGCCTATTATTCATCCATTTTGGGTCATTTCTACTTGATCTAATTTCTTTATATGGGATAAATGTTCTTTGGGCAGCCTGTATAGTGTTAAGAAAACTGTCATATTGATACCTCTCTTCGTTACCCCAGTCCACAGTTGATAAGTGTTCTCTAAGTCCATTATAATCTGCTAAGCGAAAATCTGGAACCGTTACTGAATTATCCCTACTATCATACATCCATTCAATGCTAAAGGTAATTGTCTAGTGGTCGCTTGAGCCAAGTTCCTCTGTAATTTCTAAATTATTAACAAGGGTTTCCTTGCTTGCCAGAACCAAGTCAAGTAGGTTATTACCCTTTGTAGTTTCTGTTACAAACTGCTTCAAAAAGCAATCCTGAACTACTTCTAAAAAGTCGATAAATTCTAAATTCCCTGTCAAGAAATTTCAATCAATCTGACTAAAGTTAAAGTCCCCTAGAATTACTACGTTATCGTGCCTTCTGGCCTTAACAATTTCCTCCCAAAGTAGTCTCCCTTGTTCCCTATCTAAGTTTGGAGGACGGTAAATCACGCCTAAAATCAATTTTTCACACCCCTCTGAAAATTCTATCCAGACAGACTCTGTATGTGTTATTTCAGACTTTATACCCGTTTTTATGCAACAATTTAAATGATCACGGACATAGAGTGCCACCCCACCCCCCTTCCCGATACTTCTGTCTACTTGGAACAATTTAAAACCCTGAATATGACATTCGGCAGGCAAGTCCCGATTTTTCATATTAAACCATGTCTCAGTTATTGCAAAAACATCAATATTACCCGTACTTGCAACTAATCTCAACTCGTCCATCTTATTCCTAGCACTACGACTATTGGTGTAATATATATTTAAAGACCCTCCTTTCTCTTTACCCTTCCTGCTCATTTCTGTTTTTCCACTATACCTATTACTGTCCTTGTCATCTAGTGTCACTAGGTTTCCACTATCCACCTTATTCTGCCTATTGCTAGTTCTCCTAGAACTTATAATATTACTACACTGGGACTTCACTGTTTTCCCCCCAAAACCCATACCACTAACTATTTCTAGTTTAAAGCCCTAACAGCTTCTCCACTGCAGTTGCTAGTGCCCCCACCCCAGACCTGGATAAGTGAACCCCATCCCTGGCATACATGTCATTTCTGCCATAGAGGAGGTCCCAGTTGTCAATGAATGTTACTGCATTTTCCTTACAGTATTTGTCCAGCCAGCAATTGACACCAATTGCCCTGGACAGCCATTCATTTCCAACTCCTCTCCTTGGCAAAATACCACATATGACAGGGTTCCCACCCTTCTTCCTAATTATGTCTATTGCTTACCTAAACCTGCTAGTCAGGTCCTCACTCCTACGTCTGTCAACATCGTTGCCTCCAGCACTGAGACAGATAATAGGATTGCTCCCATTACCTCTCATGATGTCGTCCAGACGGCTAACAATATCCTCCATCCCAGCCCCAGGAAAGCAAACCCTCTGTCTCCTACTCCTATCATTCAAACAGAAAGCCCTATCCATGTACCTAACCTGGCTGTCCCCAAGAACAACAATGTTTTTACCTTCCTTGGTGTCGTTCGTCGTGACGCTCCCAGAAGTCGACTCACATTCATCGGGTAGCACGGAGAATGGGTTCGATGTTTCCACAACATTATCCTGGGTCTTCGTTGTTTCTACCTCTCCACCCGTCCTCTTGATCCTTAACTTTGTCCCATGCGTTCTAGCCACTGTCCAGGTTCCTTTCTTGGCTTGAGGATTCTCAACAGGAGGATTACTACGAATCCTCTTGTTTTCCTCAGTCAGTCGCTGTATCTCAAGCTTAGCCACCCTCAGTTCTTCCTTCAGCTGCTGGTAGAGTAGCTCAAGAGAGGACATCTTCTTTAGATTCACAGAGAGCACACAAGACACGTCTTCACTGAGTTAAGTCAGGTCCACTCATCCACAACTCTATTACCAAACCAGTGCTTTCCTATATCCTTCCTGAATCTGAATTTTTCCAGCTTAAATCCATTGCTGCGAATCCTGTCTTGGTTGGATATTTTCAGCACGCTATTTACATCCCCTTTATACCTGTTTTTCATTTATACACCTCAATCATATCCTCCCTAATTCTACGCTATTCTAGAGAGTGCAGATTCAGGGTCCACAGTCTATCCTCACAGGGAAGATTTCTGATACATGAGATCAACTTTGTCATCCTCCTTTGTACGTTTTCCAATGCATTTATATCCATTGTGTAATACGGTGACTAGAACTGTGCAGCATAATCTAAATGAGGCCTAACCAAGGACATATAGAGTTGAAGAACAACATGAGGACTTCTATTATTTATACTTCTTGATATGAAGCCAAGGATTCTGTTAGCTTTATTGCGAACACTTATGCATTGCTGTTTTGTTTTCAGATTACTACTAACCAGAACTCCTAAATCCTTTTCGCAATCACAAGTATTAAGATCTAAATTATTCAGTTCTCTGAACCATTCATCTACATCCTGTCTGACACAGCAACATCTTGGTATCTTAATACAGAGATTTCTTCGCTTGCCTAACCCTTGGGCACGACCTACTTCCACATTGGGCAAATGTGACACCACCTACGACTGCTGCACCTCTCCTGTCTACAGTATATAAGCTACCTCTCCGCAAATATGCTGCATTATATTCAAGATTGATGGACTGACAACATCGACTCAAACTCCTCCTGTTCTTCACGATTCTCCTTTGTATGGACTGATGAAGCCACTGTGTGGCGAAACGTTTCCTCAATAAAGATACCCAAGTGTTGCATATGTGTCTAATTTACCAAAGATACCCAAGTGTTGCATATGTGTTTAATTTACCAACTTGTCGGTTCTTTGAACCATTCATCTACATCAAGATCAAGGTGATGTTACAAGATCAAGGTGATGTTACAAGATCAAGGTGATGTTACAAGATCAAGGTGATGTTACAAGATCAAGGTGATGTTACAAGATCAAGGTGATGTTACAAGATCAAGGTGATGTTACAAGATCAATGTGATGTTACAAGATCAATGTGATGTTACAAGATCAAGGTGATGTTACAAGATCAAGGTGATGTTACAAGATGTTAAAAGATGACTGTGATATTGCTAGTTATTGTTAGGTAGGATAATTGATTCAAACATTGATGTCAGGGAACTTCAGGAAGATTTAGACAAACTTAATTCGTGGTCAGAAAAGTGGCAGATGCAGTTCAATGTAGATAAATGCAAGGTTCTGAAGCTCGGGAGTGTCCATAACCCAAGCACTTATAAGTTAAATAACGTAGAACTTAGCCATACAGATTGCGAGAAGGACTTGGGGGGTATGGTAAGCATCAACCTTAAACCAAGACAGCAATGCCTAAGCGTACGTAATAAGGCAAATAGATTACTGGAATTTATATCAAGAAGTGTTAGCAACAGAAGTCCAGAGGTTATATTACAGCTTTATACATCATTAGTAAGGCCTCACCTAGATTACGCAGCTCAGTTCTGGTCTCCATATTACAGAATGGACATAAATTCGTTAGAAAACATTCAGCGTAGAATGACTAAATTAATACATAGCATTAGAAATCTTCCTTACGAAGAAAGATTGAAGACCCTTAAATTACATTCACTTGTAAGACGTAGAATGAGGGGAGACATGATCGAGGTATATAAGTGGAAAATGGGTATTAACAAAGGGGATATAAATAAGGTCTTGAGGGTATCTCTCCAAGAGAGAACCCGCAATAATGGATTCAAGTTAGATAAGTTTATATTTAGAAAGGATATAGGAAAGTATTGGTTTGGAAATACGGTAGTTGATGAGTGGAACAGTCTGCCTAGTAGGGTTATTGAAGCTAGGACCTTGGGTAGTTTTAAATTTAGGTTGGATAAATTCATGAGTGAGAGGGGTTGGATTTGAGTGGGAATTGCACATGAATAAATAAAATTATCAAAGCTTATTTCTTGGGTAGCATTGAAAATTAGGTTGAACAAATATTCTGTTAGTGGGGATGGAATGTGAAGGACCTGCCTAGTATGGGCCAACAGGCCTGCTGCAGTGTTCCTCCTTTCTTATGTTCTTATGTTCTTATAAGTTGATGATGTTATAAAAGGGTGATGATACACGAGGATGATGTTGCATGATGACGGTAATGTTACAAGATGACAGTAATGTTGCAAGATGACAGTAATGTTGCAAGATGACAGTAATGTTACAAGATGACGGTAATGTTACAAGATGACGGTAATGTTACAAGATGATAGTAATGTTACAAGATAACAGTAATGTTGCAAGATGACAGTAATGTTGCAAGATGACAGTAATGTTACAAGATGACAGTGATGTTACAAGAGGATAGTAATGATACAAGATGACAGTGATGTTACAAGATGACAGTGATGTTACAAGATGACAGTGATGTTACAAGATGACAGTATGTTACAAGATGATAATGTTACAAGATAAATGATAAAGATAAGTGTTGTTCAAGATGACAGTGATGTTACAAGAGGATAGTAATGATACAAGATGACAGTGATGTTACAAGATGACAGTGATGTTACAAGATGACAGTGATGTTACAAGATGACAGTGATGTTACAAGATGACGGTAATGTTACAAGATGACAGTAATGATACAAGATGACAGTGTTGTTACAAGATGACAGTGATGTTACAAGATGACAGTGATGTTACAAGAGGATAGTAATGATACAAGAGGATAGTAATGATACAAGAGGATAGTAATGATACAAGAGGATAGTAATGATACAAGAGGATAGTAATGTTACTAGAGGATAGTAATGTTACTAGAGGATAGTAATGTTACTAGAGGATAGTAGTGTTGACAAATGACGGTGTTGTTTACGCAGACTATCTCTACAGCGCTGCTGGTGTATTGTTCGTTATGTTGGCGGTGAGTATCGTCTCTAATTGCTACACAGTATCGTGAACTAATTCTCAACAAGCTAAGGTCCGGGTCATATAGCTTCTCCATCTGGTGTGTCTGCTGCGCAGGAAGATCTTCCTTCCCTCCATTCTCCACTCCGTTGATCTTCCTCCCCTCCATTCTCCACTCCGTTGATCTTCCTCCCCTCCATTCTCCACTCCGTTGATCTTCCTCCCCTCCATTCTCCACTCCGTTTCTTTACTCGTAATGATCATCCTCCTGAGCGTTTACCTGAGAATCCGCCAGTCATAGTAACATGTAGCGACCGACCAGGTTTAGGGTCCAACTGTTTCGTTAGCACTCGAATCGGCGACGCTTACCCTTGAGCTTACCCTTGAGCTTACCCTTGAGCTTACCCTTGAGCTTACCCTTGAGCAGACGAGGGAACAGCGTGTTTATGCTAAGGGAGAATATGATAGGGAGAGAAAGAGAGGACAATATCGTGACACCTGTGGTGAGCATTTTAATGTCGAGAAGTTTGTGACTTTGGTTACTCCCTTCTCAGAGTCAGAGTCTGAGAAATTCTTTGAATAGTTCGGCTAGCCACTCTGCTAGCCACTCTGCTAGCCACTCTGCTAGCCGAGTGGCTAGTTGTAAGGGAAGGCACAGGAATGTACTTCTAACTTGGGTGTCGGAGAGTTCTCTAATTAAAACACTGTGAAAGCTACTGTACTCTGCTCAGAGCTTACCAATGCATCCTTGCTAAGTACAGAGGTGAGTGTAAGTTGAGTATGCGTTAACTAGGCAATCGTGGATAGATTTCGCTGGGGACCAGTCAAAAATCTTCGTTAAGTGGTATAAGGCAGCAGGCGTGTCCAAAAGTGGAGTTGGTACAAAGCTACTAGAAAGTTATCTCTCAATTAGAAAGAAAAAGCCATTGTTTGGTGAACGTCTTCAGATAGACACACAGGTGTATGTATCTTCAGTAATTCCTAATTTTGTCGGTATTGTATACCAGTATTGTATCATTATACCAGTATTGTAATGATACTTAGGGTTCGACCCCCACCCGTGGTATGATTTGTTTGCAATCGTGTCATTACGATTTCGTGAGTCATGATGACGGCTTTGAGGGGACTTGAGCTAGAGTTCGTCACGGCCATGCTAGCGGGAGATTCGTCTGTAAAAACTTGCATTTGTGGTCACAGTGGTGCCTATGCTAACCTTCATATGGTATATAAATATATCTAGTTGGATGAATCTTGTTGTAGTCAGCTGGTCCAGTGGCTAGCGCGCCGGTCTGGAGTTTTATGACTCTCTGACCGCGGGTTCTAACCCCACCCGTGGTATGGTTTATTTGCAATCGTGTCATTACGATTTCGTGAGTCGATCTGTTAGATTTATTGTGCACACTTAGATTTCTGCTTAACATTACTCCCAAGACTTCTTCACATTCTGTTTGATTAAGCTCCACATCACTATTACTTTTTGGGTTCTGTTTAAGTCTCCTGATTAACAAGATACTTTAAGACCAGAAGAAAGTTATTTGTAGGTATATGAATGAACCAATATATTCACTTAAGGAAAATTAAAAAAAAGGTTAAGAAAAACTAAATATGACAATAAAACTAAAATCGCAAAAAAGTCTAAGACAAATCCGAAATTTATTTCCAAGTATATAGAACAAATATTAAAATTAGGTACTCTTAATAACTCTGAACAGCTTAGTGACAATGAGAAAGATTTCTGCTTGATTTTTAAATTATTATTTTTTTGGTCAACACAGTAAGACAAACGATATTACAGTATCTATTATAGTGAACCTGAGGGAAACAAATTGTGTAATATCACAGTCACTAAGGAAACAGTTAAAAAAAATCGACTTCCTAAGGCAAAATCAGTTGCCAGATCACGACGAACTTTTATTAAAGGTTCTGAAAGAATGCAACATGGAACGAAGTGAACTAATTTCTAAACTTTTAATGTATCACTCCAAACAGTTGCAATGCTAGAGATGAAAAAGACTGCTAGATCACTCAATGTGCCAATCTTCAATAGTATGCAATAGCTGATATAAAAAGAAGTCACCTTGATTAGCAAAATTTGATTAGTGAGTCTCAGCACGGATTCACAAGGAGACATTCTTGTTGACAGATAAACAAAGGGTCACTTACCTGTTCACGAAAATAAAAAACAAAAAATATTAATAAATAAAATAACCAAGATGGACATGTAGCATGAAAGAATACAAAGAATAAAAATAATGTAAAGAAGTATGAATATCCTGAATAAACAACTGAAATAAAATCCGGGGCCCGGATATGTGAGAAGATTTAAAAACCCGGGGCGACCAGTGGAGGGGAATTTTTGGGATGGGGTTTAAAAACCCCGCCCGGTGTCTGTTTGGCAGACGACGGAAACCCCGCGGTCGGGGGGAAAAAAGTTGTGACCAGATGGTTATTTCAACTGCACTACCGCAGCTCTCGGTGAGTGCTGTGAGGGATGAGCATATCTGAGGTAGAAAATTAGGTGACGGCTAGCGCACTCAGCTCACACACTGAGGTCCGGTGTTCGAATCTCCGGTACGGCTGGAAAACATTAGGAATGTGTTTCCATAAGACACTTGCTATCCCTGTTCACCCTTCAGTATAAAATGGGTACCTGGGTGTTAGTCGACTGGTGTGGGTCGCATCCTGGGACAAAACTGACCTAATTTGCCCGAAATGCTCAGCATAACAAGGGGCTTTCTATACAGTAATATGTCATTGATGTCAGCTAGGACTGTATACCTTGTACATGTACTTGTAGAAATAGATATTATATTATATTATTATTAATTATATTTGATTCGCTGCTAGCCTTGGCTGGGGGAGGTAGGGGGTGCTCTCTCGGGGCTGTGACGCTTGTACCTTCATAGCAGAATGGCGGACAGTATCGTAGACGAGGAACACTGATGCATTGAGTTGTACGAGGAGCTATATACCATCCAACGCATCTGT